>JXCR01147529.1:419855-472904 GCA_002079205.1 Phalaenopsis hybrid cultivar | reverse complement strand
CCTAAAAGGCTTCTCAGTTCCGTTATCTCAAGCGGGATCTCGCCGGAAAGCTGGTTGTTGGAAAGATTGAGCAGAAGCAATGCCGAGCGGTCAGAGTGCTTAACGATTCCACGAGGTACTGGGCCAGAGAGCCCGTTGGAGCTTAGATCAAGAGCAAGAAGCTGGTCGGAGAAGATGAGCCTCGGAGAAATGCTGAACTCAATACCATTGGAAGAAAGGTTCAGCAAGGTTAACGCGCGTAGAGATGAGATGCAGGTGGGAATACCGCCAACTATAGAGTTTCCGGCGAGGTTGAGAACGGAGAGGGAGGTGGATGAAGCCCAAAAGCAGGGGAGGGTTCCAGTGAGCTGGTTGGCGGCAAGATTAAGGGATACGAGTGGCTGGGAGAAATCCTTCAGCGTACCTGCCAAGCGGTTGTCAGAAAGATCAAGCTCTCGAAGAGAGCGCAGGCTAAATAAACTCAAAGGAATTTGTCCTTCGAGCGAATCCGAGCTAAGGTCAAGTTCTGCAAGAGCTGAAAGGTTCCCAATCCATTCGGGAATCTTGCCACCGAGACTGGGATTGTGAGAGAGAAACAGGTTCTCGAGGCTGCGGAGTCTCGCAAGCTCTGGGGGAAGGGGGCCACGAAGACGGTTGTAGCCAAGGTCTAGGGTTTCGAGTTCGTGGAGTCGGCCGAAACAAGGCGGGATGACGCCTGAGA
This sequence comes from Phalaenopsis hybrid cultivar, assembly GCA_002079205.1. NCBI lineage: Eukaryota > Viridiplantae > Streptophyta > Magnoliopsida > Asparagales > Orchidaceae > Phalaenopsis > Phalaenopsis hybrid cultivar. The sequence continues at coordinate 472,204 of JXCR01147529.1, read as the reverse complement.
AAGCGTTGTAGGAGAGGATTACGGTTTGGATGAGGTCGAGCTTGCAGAGGCTCGGGGGAACGGGACCCGATAGACCAAAGCCGGAGAGGTCAAGGGAAACGACGCGGCCGGTGGCTGGGTCGCAGGAAACTCCTGCCCATGAGCTGCAATTGGAGCCATTCCAGCTGTAGAGGCTGCACCTTAGATCGGTCGACGAGGAGCGGAGCTTGCCAAGGGCCGCCTGGTCGTCGGGATGGATGATGGAATCGGCCGAGAGGGGAGGAAGAGAGGATACCGAGGACGCGATGCATATGAGGAGGTGGAAGAGGAGTCGAGGCATTTAGTTAGGGTTCGAGGTAAGAAGGAAGGTCAGTTTCGGGAGTGCGAACCTCAGTCCTCATGAGCGAAAGAAGCAGCCCACTGGCTTGACGGCATTTTTCTTTTTTGCCGGATTATTTTCTCTCCCTTAATATTAAAAAATATTTTTTATAACAAAATAATACTGATCGGCTTCTATGCATATAGCTACTTGTAGTTCTACATGTGGAGGCTAATTTGTGTCAATCATTTATTATTATTATTTTATTATAAAAAAATATATTTTAATTTAAAATAAGAGAAAACTGTGTAGCCCGACTTCAACCCGACCTATCAAGAAAAAAAACGAGTACAACAAAAATAAAAACCGAGTCCTTTTGCATCTGAGGTTCATTCGGCGTTTCATATTTTGATAAATTGGCATCAAGATTCCTAATGTTTTTCCAAGGTTTGTTGTTCGGCCGATTTTTTTTCTCACAGTTGAGATTCACCTGTTGTATCAAGGTTAGACTTCGGTATTTTCTCTCTTTTCATGTTTTAATCCTTTATTTTTGTTTGCCAACATTATCTCATGCTAGGGCTCGACATGTTTGTCTCTCTCCCAACTTAACGATGAATAAGAGATTGGGAATCTTGTAGGATTCAAAATACAACATGTGATAGCTGCGTGTAATACACTAGTTGTCATTTTGATAAATAAATTTAAATATATGTTTGCAAATATCACCCAATCATTTTTTTTTGATGAAATATGATTTTATTTTTGCATTTTAATTGAAGGAATTTTTTTTTTTTTTAGTTTTTCGGTGCATTTTCCTAAAGTACAATCATTTTATACATGTTCTCCATATTTTCTTTTAACCTAACCAAATTGAAATAGTTTTTTTAATGTTATTCTAAAATAATTCGTAGCTGTGCAATATTTTTTCTTTTGTCTATATATGTAGAACTAAATGAACGTAAATTTTTTTTTTTTCTTGTACAATCATGTGGTGTATCTAAATAAGTTTAAATGTCCTCTGGTTGATTTTTTCAGCTTGTACAACCATGCTGTTCATGGATCTACCTTTTTTTTTCTATGCCTTTTTTTTTCTTCAGTACAATAATGTTATATTTTGTTATACAAAGAGTACTTATTATTATTATTATTATTATTTATTTTATATACAAAAATAATTTTCTTTCAAATTTTATACATGTGAATATTTTGTATGAATCTTATTTTCTTCGGTGCAACCATGTTGTGCATGGTTGTACCGAATATTTTATTGTCAATATATTTGTTTTCATTAAAATCAACTTTTAATTTTATTTGCTATTTTAATGAGTTTAAAATTGAAATAACAATCATTAGTGTAGAATTTGTAAATATGGTATTTTTGTGGGATTTTATTTTCTCCGGTACAACCATGGAACCATGTTGCAAATAATTGTACCGAATGTTTTTTCTGTTGAATTTTGTTTTCATTAAAATCATTCCTCAATTTTTTTTCCATTTTTTTATGAGTTCAGGTTTGAAAATAGAATGATCATTTTTTCAGATTTTGTTTGCATCTTCTGATGAGTTCAAAATTGAAAATACAATAATTAGTGCAAAATTTATAACTATATTCTTTTTGTGTGGATTTTATTTTCTTCGGTACAATCATGTTGTATATGATTGTACCGAATGTTTTTCTGTCGAGTTTTATTTTCATTAAAATCTCCCCTCAATTTTGTTTGTATTTTTTGATGAGTCTAAAATTAAAAATACAATGATTAGTGTAGAATTTACAAATGTGATCTTTTTTGTGTGACATTTATTTTCTTTGATACAACCATGTACTTCTATAGAACCATGTTGTACATGGTTGCACCAGATGTTTCTCTATTGAGTTTTGTTTTCATTAAAATCATCCATCAATTTTGTTTGTATTTTTTGATGAGTTTAAAATTGAAAAAACAATGATTAGTGGAGAATTTATAAATATGTTCTTTCTGTGCATATTTTATTTTCTTCAGTACAACTACTTGACACATGGTTGTCAACCAAGTTTTTTTTTTCCTTATTTTATTTTGATTTTTTTTATTCTCTTTGGTACGACAACGCTGTACTTGGTTGTACCAATTTTTTTTTATGTTTTTGTGTTCTTACATATTTTTTGGTTTATTTTTTAAATAGTATGTAAACTTCCATAAAAATGACCAACAGAGGAATCACGTGCAGGTGTTAGCCCTCAACATTTCAAGCGGTCTATGATGAAATTTCACAGTACATTCTTGAGGAAGTTATTAATATAATGAGGACTACACATATTCATCACTTTTTGAAGATTCCAACCATCCAACAAGACATACCACTTATTATCCACGTTCTTGAGTATTGGAATGTTGAGAGATAACCCTTTTTTATTGGTGGCCACGAGCTAAAGTTCACTGTCGATGAAGTGGTTCATATGGTTGGGCACACAAATAGAGTAACCAAAGTTACATGGATGAGGAAGCCTCAATCCAAGTTCACATCCATTGATTTTAAAAATAAAATTGGAAATCCTAGTCTTAATAAAAATAGTATTAAATTTATTAAATTGTTTATTAAATAGCTGCTTTTAAACTTACTTTTTCCATATAATAACTATAAGGTACCTAGGGATCTTCTTTTTTTCTTTCTATAAATGTACATGAATTTGTAGAGTATAATTGGCCAGAGGCCACATGAAGGTTTTGGTAAACCAATTTGACGACCTACTTGAGAAGTCAAAACTCCAATAGCCTCTTGGCTGTATGAGTGGCTATGTCACATTGTTGATGGTATGAATTTTTTAAAATATAATGTTTTTGGTATGATCATTACTTCTTACATGCTAATGTATTATTTTCCATTATTGTAGGTATGGTTTTCTTAGCATACTAATTTTCTTCTCCCTACAATGTCATAGTTAAGATCATGTATCATGTGGTGGTCGAAATTAGTGGAAATGAGAAATATGATTTGCATGTTTTTTATTTAAGAGCTGCCATATGATCATGTAAAAGCTAATGTTATAAAGTTAATTATTTTAATATTTCTAAAAGTCGATATAGACTAAAAAATTATCTATTTTTTTATATAATCACGATTATTTCAGAAATATAACCATGGAAGAGTCATAATTATTATTTGACATTTTTAATGTACATTACTCACCATCAGCCACTCCTTCCCGAATACATTAACAAATTCCAGTTTTGGAATCCAAACCAGTGGCCACAGATGAAGTCACTCATAGTCATGTAAATACTCCTTCAAACTTTGAGAATTATAAAATGATTATATATATGGAGCAAAGGCTTATTGCTTTCAAAGTCTCAATAAATAATAAGCTTTGGCAGATTGAGACTGCCCCGAGCAACGAGAGCACAAGAATAAGTGTCATGAAGGCACAAATAAAGTTTATTAAAGACCAAAAAACTAGAGAGCACATCATGACCCATTATCCAGTATTTATAAATACAGTAATAAACAAACCTTCTATTGATTTAAGTCCAGTAAAGGAAGAAGAGAATAAAGGAGCTAAAACTCTACCTACTGTTGAGTAGTAAGAGATGAAGGGAACAAATACACCTCCTCTAGTGGAGGAGGAACAAAATAAGGGAGTAAAGACACCACCTCTAGTGGAGGATGAAGAGAAAAAAAGGGAGCAAAGATGTCGCCTCCAGTTGAGAAGGAAGAGAGTAAGGTGGCAAAGACAACACCTCGAGCTGAGAAGGATAAGATACAGGGAATCATCATCACCCCCCCCCCCATCCAAGNAAGATACAGGGAATCCTCATCACCCCCCCCCCCATCCAAGCTAAACCCACTTAAGTTGGAGGAGAGACCTGATTCCGAGTGAAATATAGTTGTGTAAAATTATATAGTTGACTCCGTTATGCAACGGTGCCAAAATCTTGATGCAATATTTTATGAATTAGAAATTTAAACAATTAATGTTGGGATTCTACGCAAGTATATATATATATCTTTATCAAGTAATAAATGACTTTCTATTTAAGCCCCAAATATCGATACCACGGGGAAAGTTTAAATTTGAAATGATAAATTTATTAGGAAATTCACAGAAAGTCAAAACAAAATTACTATCACTAATTTCGAATGTTGAGATATTATCATAACTATATTATTTAACTAATAACAAAACTAAAATACAAAGTTTAAATAGTAACTATTAAACTATTAAACTATGTTTATGTGACGAAGATTTCTTATGTGAAAAAGCATCTTTCCCACTACAATAAGATTTTGGTAAAATGAGATGAGATAAATGGTTTTAATATGTATTGTTTCAAATAGGAGCGATTTTAATTCTCTACCCTGATATAGTGTTATGGAAAATCATTGGCTAATCCCAGGTTCAGTCCCCAATCCGTGGCTAGACTAGGAGGATATTGGCTCCCACTCTAGAGCTCCCACTTCCCTTCACCTGAAGGCTAACTCTCGCTTTAGTTTTTAAACACTAAGGTCGAATTGGGGATTTTAGTCTGTCACCCTAAAGATTCTCCAATTCTACACCCAACAAAGTTTATTTCCCTATTTATTTGCACTTAATTCCATGAACAAAATTCTCCTTCATGGAATTAAATGTGATAATCACTCTATTATAGAACTCATACTCTATTTCTCGGATCATATGTTTCACAACATATTTTAACAATTCAATTGGTCAAATCAAAAAGTAAATTAAGTTTGAAGTTAAAATCATCACAATTTATTTTATATTTTATTATTGGCATATCCATATTATCTCTTCATTTCACCATATCTCAGAGTAGGGAGAAAGATAAAGTAAACTACTCAGACTTCATGAGAAAGATATAACAAAACACAAATTTCATATATAAAAAAAAAAGTTCATACAACACTAATAAACAAACAACACTTATCTGAAATTCTTTCTCAAAGCAAATCCCTTGTAGCCTCTTCTAAGAAATGTAGGAAGAAGAAATCTCTCATTTTTCTCCATCTCCAACACTCTTAGAGAAATGTTCACACTTAATCTCTCCATAAATCTCTAAAGTATAAGAACAATGAACTCTAAATGGTTGTGGAATGAAAAATGGAAGAATGTGTGATGCGTAGAATGTTGAATTGGGTTGATGAAATGTCAGGAAGAGTCACTTTTCTGATCAATTTTGGCCCCAAATAATATCTAGAGTTGGTTCTCCAATAGCTGTGTCCAAAAACTGTTCAAAAAGCGTCCAAATTCGTTGAATATTTTAGAAACAGGGGCTGAACCGACATTAGCGTCGTGGGCGCCCATTCTGGCACCGTCGGCGTCAGTGTTCCGCAATTTAATTTGCTACTCTCTGTCAAACGGCGCCATCGACGCTGAACAAATTTTCAACATCTTCAATTTTGCTCCAAATTTCATCATTTTTGCTTTAAGTCCTAAGATTCAATAACCTGCAAGAAAACATAAAAATATCTTCCATTAAAGTGAAATATCACTAAAAATGAGTATAAAATATGAGTTTAAAAATGCACATATTTTTCGTGTATCAAAATCCCCCAAACTTACATATTACTTATCCTCAAGTAACTCCTCTACTATATAAAAATATGACTTATGTTAAAGAATTTAACTTCTAGATTTTCATATCTTAGTTCACTAAACACAATAGTATAATTTAAGAAAAATTCAAAACAACTCCAGTTAATTTTAAAGGTATAAAAATATTTAGCAATAAAGTTCAAGATTTCTGATTCTCTATTCTTTGCAAGAAAAATTGCAAATTGTCATATTAAAGTCACTTAAAGTATTCATATGAAAAAAAAACTTTATAAAACTCTAGTAAATAAACTAATACTCAAATAAAAGATTAGAAAATGTAGCAAGCCTTCCTTTTCAAATTGATTCAAGTGAAGCCAATTTTTAATTAGGCATCTCCTCAAGCTTCTTCCCACATCTTTTCTTTCTTTTCTTTTTCTTTTCTTTTCTTTTCTTTTTTTTTTATATGTGAGGATTACTATATCTGGATAGCCTTTAATGATTTTGAACTTCACTATCCTCTTCTTAAAGTAAAAAACTTGTCACATTTCTTAACATAACAAATTTATATTAGCTTAAAGATTTCATAAAGTTTAATTATTTTCTTCTTACATGAACCTTTAAGATTTTTAATATTTCAAAAATACATTTTTCTTTATTTAAAATAGAAAACATAGTCTTTTTTTTACCAAATATCTTAAATCTCTAAAATTAACCTTTATTATTGAAAATTTTTACTTAAGTTTACTATATATTTAGAAACATTAATATAATTATCTAAAGTTAATCGTAATACCAAAGGTCGTGTTAAATTTAAAATTTTTGAAAATACAGCTAAGTGAGGACAAATAAAATTAAGTTTCTTTCTTTAAAAAGAAATTTTTCTTTCCTCCCCAAACTTAAATTTTTAAAAGATTTAGCATGAAAAACTGAAAAATAAAGGGTGAAAGTTAACATTAAATACATAAAAAAAGACATACCTGTTGAAGGTTCTGATTTTGAAACTTTAATTCTGAAATACTATAGGTGCTAATATAAAAAGCTACAAGACTTAAAACATTAAATTGCACATAATACATATAAAATCTGCTGAGAAAGAGTTAATTACACTACATTTAGTAATAAACTAACAACAGAATTAAACTGAATTCTAGAAATGAAAACAGTTTTATAACCTACAGTTCATAACTCAACATAACAACAAAACACTCACAATTTAACAAACAGTCTCAATAATATAACAAAAAGAAACAACACAATAATAAAGTACAATCAAACATAAATTAAAAATTCAAATCACCAATCATCATCATCATCTTCTACTTCTACATCCAAATTCTACCACTAACTTAGAGTAAGAACCGGGTGAGTAAGAAACTGAACTGAATGAGCACCCTTCATGTATCTCACCACTACATCATCATAAGCAGCAACATATTCGAACTTCTTCCGTATCAAATCATCAGTGCGAGTATTTTTGGCATCCATGTTTTACAATCTATGATCCATTCTTAAGATATCTCCCTGCTGGATCATCATCTGGTCTAAAAGTTCTCGGTTAGTAGGGTCACTAGAAGTAGGGGTCCTCAAAGTAGAAGGAATATCTCTGGTCTTACTTCCAGATCTCCAATCAACATGAGATTTATATGTCTTTATATTGGCAGGACCAATAGGTCTTAGAGGCTCAATCCTCTCTTCCACAGGTCTAAAATCAACTCCTGTCTGTTCACAGAGTGTAAAAATAAGTGCAGGGTGTGTCAAACCACTAGTGGTATCTCCCAAAGCAACATATCTAATGTTCATATAGATAATAGAGCCTACATTTATCCTCATCATCTGCTGAATACAGAAGTTCAGGATGGCTCTATCCTTAGTCACCTCACTATGATGATTTATTGGAAGCATTATTCCAGAAATAAAGTTGTGTCAGGCCTTAGATACTACACTAAGCATAGAAAGAGGAAAGTTTGCCTTAACACCATTTTTTACTTTCCAGGTCCCACTTCCAACAGTAAGAAAAGAAATAACCCCATATAAGGCCTCATTAGTAGTAGAAAATGATTTATATTGACAATTGTAAACATCTTTCAACTGATGAAATTCATTAATTTTTCTTGGAGGAAACTCCACCTTTCTCCCACGAACAAAAACAAAGTCATCAGAAGCTTCAGTAAAGTTGGCATAGAATTCCATCACTACACCAATAATCGCATCAGTAGTAAAATAACAGAAATTTTCTCACTGTCGAGCATTGATTAATCGTTCGACTTCTCCACCTGGATTTTTAGAATCACAATCTAGAATTATTTTTTTATGCTCAATTAGACTATTGAATCTAGCACTAGCTCTGAAGCTAACAAATTTTTTTTCATCATAATCTACTTTTCTTTTTCCTTTGCTTGTTCTTAGTTCCATGTGAAATCTAGAGAAAATTTGAAAAAAATTGAATAAATTCCAAAAAAATTCAAAAAACCACAAAGTAAAATGCTTTATACTTAAATCTATTAAGTAAAAGTTCTTCACCAAAGGATTTTCTCAAAATCTCTAAAAAATTTCAAAATTTTTGGAAATCGGCAATGTGAGATAAATCCTTCGTGAAAATCAAAATTTTTTAGTTCAAAGTGTAGCTCTTACCTAAAGAAGATGAAATCCAAAGTTCCTTTGCCTTAAAATCGCCTCAAATCCAAGAAAATGCGAGCCCTAGGTGCAAAAATCGGAGGTTGAAGGTGACTCAAAGGGTAAAAATGGCTCGCGAATTTTAAAGGGTTAAAGACTGTTCTTGGGTCGAGGGCGCCGTCGGCGCTGAAGGTCTAATAATTCCATTTTTCAATTTTTTTTCAATTTTCAATTTTCTCCAAAGTCTTTTTAGTATTTTTAAACACAAATTTTTATCTAATAATAATTCACAAACAAACCTTTTCACAAACAACAACAAACTAACTTTTATATATGAAAATACACTTTTACGAACACATTTTCTAATCACACTTTCACACATATTAAGTAAACTAAATTATAAATCATTGTCGAAATTAAGTCACAACACTAAACTTTGACACAAAACTATAGACATGATCAAAGTTCAGAATTCTAAAGCAAAACAAACTAAATCAAATCCTCACAATCACATTAAGTACATAAGTATTTTAAACTAGTAGAGAGAGTCCAAATTCTTCAATTATTCTGCCTCATCTTCAGTGCTTTCTCCTCCTCTAATATCTCCCAAAGACTGGTAATGAACGTACAAATTGTAGAAGGGTTGGTACGGGAATTGATTAGTCGAATTTTCTTTGATCCATCCTTTTTCTTTAAACAACCACACTAATCCTGCTTCAAATGTTCCAGTATGATCAAAATTCTCTTTCATCCTCCAATCTAGGTGATCAAAAAGGTACTTAAGATCTCCTATTTCATTCGTAATACTTTAAAGTTCTCTTTCAATTTTCTTCAATTTCTTTTCTACAACAAGTGAAATTCCAATTATTGGTGGCATCAATGGAGTTGAAGCATGTATGAATGATCTAAGATAATATCTAATGATTCATTACCATTCTTAAGGTAATAAAACTTTTTCCCAACTTTTATATGGAACTTGAGATTGACTGCAAAGTAGAAAAATTGTGAAAGGATGCCCAAGTCCATAAATTGACCCATTCATAATACCCATAATAGGTTTAAATATGATAGGTTCTATATCAATGGGTATTTCCATTGGAATGCAATAATTCAAAATAGCACTTTCCTTGGTGACTCTACTAATCTTCACGGTAGGGAGTAATTTTATAGAAATGAAGAAATGCCACTGCTTTGATATTGGATTAAGCAATGAAGCAGAGAAACTAACATATCATTCATCTCACATTTCCCAAATATCACTTTCATCCGTCAGAAAATTATAGACATCTTGTATCAAATCTCTGGTAGGGATAAAATTTGTATAATGAAATCTTGGAACACTTTCTATCATATACAACTCATTGATTCGCGTAGGAGTAAATGGTATAACCTTACCTCATACAAAGACAACTCCTTGGGTAATTCCATGTAAGTTGGCATAGAATTCCTTCACTACTAGTACAATAACTATAGTGATAGTGTAGCACAGAACTTCCTATCACCTTTGTACAATGATTTTATCAATCAGAGAGCTTGGATTAATCAATCTGTGATTGACAAAGCCTCCCTCCTTGATAAGCCTCTTCTTTGTAATAATGTTGTCGTATAATCTTTGCACGTCAAAACTAATAAACTTTCTTCTATTGAAAACACCATACTTGGAAGTATTTCTGGAATTGGAAGCCATAAAATTCAAAAATAAGAAGTTTTTAGTCATCCAAGGCAATTTTTAGGACTTTAAAAATACCTCCCGGTGATTATTACGGAGCAAAATCCCGCCAAAGTCCGCTAAAATTTGACCTGAACTGTCAAACTGCTATCGACGCCATCGACGCTTTGGTATGTCTGCAGGCGCCGTCGGTGCCAGAGGCCAAAATTGCCTATTTTCATGTTTTCAATCAATTCGATTCTAAATTTTCCTATGATACCAAATCTTGTCTTAATTTATAATATATAAAATTGTGTAGGATTATTATCTAGTAATATATAAACACTTATAAAACAAAATAGGAATACATAGATAATTATATTTATATATGGGTTGCCTCCCATAAAGTGCTTGGTTTAACGTTGTCAGCACCCGACATACCATTTGATTAGTTGGGTTGACTTAACATTAAAACTTCTTTAAAATGTGGTATGTGCCCTTCATAATAGTGTTTCAATCAATGCACATTAACTTTAAATATCTTTCTAGTATTAGGATCTTTAACAATAACAATTCCATAATGATAAACTTTAATCACTTTAAATGATCTTAACCATCTGGATTTCAATTTTCATGGAAATAATCTCAATCTTATATTATATAATAAAACTTCTTATCCAGGTTCAAACTTCTTTTGAATAATCTTCTGATCATGCCATATTTTCATTTTCTCTTTATAGTTTTTTGCAATATCATATGTTTTATTTCCAATCTCCTCAAGTTCATTTAGTTGCAATAATCTTTTCTCATCAGCATCCTTTAAATTAAAATTAAATTCCTTAATAGCCCAAAATGCTTTATGCTCTAATTCTACTAGTAAGTGGCTTGTTTTTCCAAAAATAAGTCTATATGGGGACATTCTTATGGGAGACTTATAAGCAGTTTTGTATGCCCATAATGCAGTATCTAATCTAATAGACCAATCTAATTTATAAGGATTTACAGCTTTTTCTAAAATTCATTTAATTTCACGATTTGATATCTCTGCTAGACCGCTAGTTTGAGGATGATAAGCAATAGAGAATCTATGAATAATATCATATTTCTTAATCAATTTTTTCAATTCTCTTATTCCTAAAATGAGATCCTCCATATGTAATAATTACTCTCAGCATTCCATATCTTATAAAAATATTTTAATTAAAAATTTAGAAACATTCCGAGCATCACATCAAGGTACAACAATTGTTTTAATCCATTTGGACATATAATCAACAGCAAGTAATATATATAAATTCTCAAATGAAGGCATAAATGGTCCCATAAAATCTAAACCCCACACATAAAATTTTTTAACTTCTAATGTGTAATTTAGAGGCATTTCATTTCTTTTAGAAATATTTCCTATTAGTTGACATTGATCGTATGTTTTAATATATTCATTAACATCTCTAAAAAGAGTAGACCGATAAAATCCAGTTTGCAAAATCTTATATGCAGTTCTATTCATTCTAAAATGTCCTACAATTCAGAATCATGACAACTTTCAATTATCCATTGAATTTTCTCATAAGGCATACACCTTCTAATAATTAGATCCTTACATTGTTTATATAAATATGGGTCATCCCAAAAATAGAATTTTGAATCATATATAAATTTCTTTAGTTGTGGATTTTTAATATCATGTGGTAAAATATCACTTACAAAATAATTTATTATATCGACATACTACGGTACATTCATTTCATCAATACCATATAATTGTTCATAAGAGAAATTCTCTAAAATTTCATTTGTAAAATTAATTAATATTTCTCTTTCTAGTATAGACAAATGATCAGCTATTTGATTATTATTTCCCTTTCTATGAACTACGGTAAAATCAAACTCTTGCAATAAAAGTATCCATCTAATTAATTTGTGTTTAATATCCTTCTTTTGCATCAAATATTTAATAGCAGAATGATCTGCATGCACTATACATTTAGTTTCAATTAAGTAAGGTCTAAATTTGTCAAAGGCATAAACAATAGTGTGTAACTCTCTTTTATCGGTAGTGTAGTTAATTTGAGCATCATTTAGAGTTTTACTAGCATAATATATTACTTTAAAAACTTTGTTGTGGCTTTGTCCTAACACAACCCTAATAACATAATCACTAGCATCACATATTATTTCAAATGGTTTCTCTCAATCAGGTAGAACTATTATAAGTGCAATGATTAATTTTTCTTTCAATAATTTAAATGCTTTTATGCATTGCTCATTAAAATCAAACTTCGTGTCTTTTTCTAAAAGTTGGCATGATGGCTTAGTTATTTTAGAAAATTTTTTTAAGTAATGCTTGTAGAAACCAACATGTCCTAAAAAGCTTCTTACCCCTTTAACATTAGTTAGAGGTGGTAATTTTTTAATAACTTGAATTTTTGCACGATCTACTTTCATCCCATTTTCAGAAATTTTATGCCCAAGTACAATTCCTCATGCAACCATAAATTGACATTTTTCTCAATTTAGTACTAGGTTGATTTTTTTCACATACTTCCTAAAATTTTTCTAAATTATTTTAACATAATTCAAATGAAGCTCCAAATACCGAAAAATCATCCATAAATATTTCCATTCCATGTTCAATAAAATTACTAAAGATTGACATCATACATCTTTGAAATATTGCAAGTGCATTGCATAGTCCAAAAGACATTCTACGAAAAGCAAATGTTCCATATGGGCTTATAAATGTTGTCTTATCTTGATCCTCCGGAGCAATTAGAATTTGGTGATAACTGGTATATCCATCTAAAAAGAAATAATATTTGTTCCCAACCAATCTATCCAACATTTGGTCTAGAAAAGGTAAAAGAAAGTGATCTTTTTTGGTGGCCATGTGTAATTTTCTATAGTGAATACATTTATCTTATTGGTATTAATTCATTTTTTTCATTTTCTTCAACGGTCACTCCTCCTTTCTTCGGAATACAATGAATTGGAATTCCCCAAGCATTGCCTGAAATAGGATATATAATTCCAACATATAGCCATTTTAATTTTTTTTTAATAACTTCTTTCATTATTTGGTTTAATCTCCTATGAGGATCAGCTTTAGGTTCATATTTTTCATCTAATAGAATTTTGTGCATACAAATAGAAGGACTATTTCCTTTAATATCTGCTAAAGTCCATCCAAAAGCATTTTTATATCTTTTCAACATCTCTATTAATTTTTTTCCTGAATTTCAGTTAATTCTGAAGATACAATAATTTGCAATGTAGATGACTCTTCTAAAAATACATATTTTAAATGAGCAGGTAATATTTTCAATTTAAGTTCAGGTGGTTTAATACTTGAAGGAATAAGATTTTTATTATCGTTTTCCAACAAATCTAGAATTTCAAATTTGCCCTGAATATAAACCAAATCTTCTTTTTTATTTCATCCTTGTTTTCAAAAAATTCTCCTTGCTTTAATTTAACTTCAAACTCATTCTTAAATTCTTCATTACTCAGATAATCAATTACTTCCATCCTAAAACATTTATTATCTTTTTCTATTATTGGATATTTCATAGCTTTTGCAATATTAAATGTTGCTTCTTGATCATTAACTCTCATTATTAATTCTCTTTTTTGCACATCTATCACAGCTCTTCCTGTTGCAAGAAATGGTCTCCCCAAAATAATAGAAATTTCCTTATCTTCCTCCATATCCAATACTATAAAGTCTACTGGGAAAATAAATTTATCCATTTACTAATACGTCATCTATAACTCATTTTGGATAAGTTATTGATCGATCAACTAACTGAAGAGTTACAGTAGTAGGGGAAATATCTCTCAAATCTAAATGTTTAAAGATCAATAAAGGCATAAGATTGATACTCACTCTTAAATCACATAAAGCTTTTCAAAAAGCTTTTCACCAATAGCATAAGGTATAGTAAAACTACCAGGATCTTTTAATTTTTTAAGAAGCTTTTTCTGAATAATAGCACTACACTCTTCACTGAGTGCAATGGTCTCATGATCTGTAAACTTTCTTTTCTTGGTTAGTATATCCTTCATAAATTTCACATAACTTGGCATTTGTTCCAAAGCCTCAACAAAAGAATATTTATCGTTAACTTCTTAAGGATTTCCAAAAATTTTGTAAATTGTTTATCTTTATTCTTTTGTACATCCTTCATAAATTTCACATAACTTGGCATTTGTTCCAAAGCTTCAACAAAACTAATTTAAACTTCTTAAGGATTTCCAAAAATTTTGTAAATTGTTTATCTTTGTTCTTCTGCTTCAGTCTTTGATGAAACGGAGGTAATGGTTTTTCTAAAGAACCTTGTGTTTGTTCATTTTCAATATGGTCACTTTCCATTGTTTCCTTCTCTTCATCAACTTTAGTTTCTCTTTGGATCCTTGTTTCAACTTCTTTTCCACTTCATAATTGAATAGCTTTAATTTGCTCCTTATTTTCATCTTTTGGATTAACTTCCACTGTACTCAGAAGAATTCCAGAAGGTCTGTTAATGAGTGCAGTAACAATATGTCCTAATTGATTTTCAATATTTCTAATAGTAACCCTTGATTCTGTATTTGATTTCCCATGTTTAACATTACTTCTTCCATCGTCAACTTCTTTTCTTTAACTTGTGGGTTAGGATTAGAGTTAAATCTAGGAGGATAATAAGGTTGATAACTAGGATTTCCTTGGTTGTTCAAATTTCTGGAGGGATTCACCAAATTGTTATAATTATTCCAACTAACATTAGGGTGATTTTTTCATCGAAGATTATAAAAGTTAGAATAAGTTATTTTAATTATTTATAGCATTTAAAGTTTCATAAGATGATTGAGTATCAATGATCTGTCCTAGTGAATTTTCCTCTAATCATGGGGGTATTTGAGAATAGTTCACTCCTATTTGATCAATCTTTTTTGAAATAGTAACAATTTGAGATGCTAAAATAGACATTGCATCAGAATCATGAATACTAGCTACTCTCTTAGGATTTACGCTTTTAGAGGGCCATTGAAAATTATTAGTAGCCATTTCTTCAATTAAACAATATGCTTCGTCAAAAGGTTTTGACATTAGTGATCCACCCGCAGCAGCATCTATAATAGATCTAAGTAATTCTACTAATCTATTATAAAATGTTTGAATTATTAACCAATCTGGTAGAGCATGGTGTGGACATTTTCTAAGAATATCTTTAAATCTTTCCCAAGCTTCATATATCGATTTCCCTTAAAACTGACAAAAAGATGTAATATCATTTCTAAGCTTAGCAGTTTTCGAGGGTGAAAAATAATTTTGCTAAGAATTTTTGTGATAATTCTCCCCAAGTTTTGATAGATCCAGGTGCTAATGAATTTAACCAAGCCTTGGCTTTATCCCTTAATGAAAAAGAAAAAAATTTAAGCCTTACAACATCATTAGACACTCCGTCATATTTAAAACTAGCACAAATTTCAAGAAAACTAGTAAGATGTAAGTTTGGATCTTCAGTAAGTGTTCCTCCAAACTAATTATTTTGTATCATTTGGATAATAGCGGTTTAAGCTCAAATGAATTAGCACCAACATCAGAATTTTGAATAGTCAAGTGAAGTTCATCTGTTGTCGGATTAACATAATCTTTTAAAAGTCTTTGTCGATTTTTTTTATTTGATTACATAAGTTATTCTCCATTTCATTTAAGTTTTTAATTTTTTTTGTTGTTTTCAAAATTTTCTAATAGTACACTCCAATTCTGAATCGTAAGGTACTAAACCTTCAAATCCAATATTTCACATGAATAAATATAATTAGCAAAGAAAAAATTTCTTAAAAATAAATCTTAGTTTTTCTTTATAAATTAATTATCTCTAAATTTTCTAATTTACCAAATTTATTTAATTTATTGTTACCTTCCCTGACAACGGCGCTAAAAACTTGATCCCGAGTGAAATATAGTTGTGTAAAATTATATAGTTGACTCCTCTATACAATGGTGCCGAAAGCTTGATGTAATATTTTATAAATTAGCAATTTAAGCAATTAATGTTGGGATTCTACGCAAGAATACGTATCATTATTAAGTAATAAAGGACTTTCTATTTAAGCCTCAAATATCAATCCCACGAAGAAGGTTTAAATTTGAAATGATAAATTTACTAGAAAATTCATAGAATGTCAAAATAAAATTACTGTCACTAATTTTGAATGTTGAGATATTATTAGAACTAAATTATTTAACTAATAACAAAACTGAAATACAAAGTTTAAATAGTAACTACTAATCTATTAAATTATGTTTATGTGATGAAGATTTTTTATGTGAAAAAGCATCTTTCCCACCACAATGAGATTTTAGTAAAATGAGATGAGATAAATGGTTTTAATATGTATTGTGTTAAACAAGAGTAGTTTTAATTCTCTACCCTGGTACAGTGTTATAGAAAATCATTGGCTAATCCCAAGTTTAGTCCGTAAATCCATGGCGAGGCTAGGAGGATTCTAGCTCCCACTTCCCTTCACCTGAAGGCTAACTCTCGCTTTAGTTTTTAAACACTAAAACTGAATTGGGGAATTTAGTATCGCCCTAAGAATCTTCAATTCTACACCCAACAAAGTATATTTCTCTATTTATTTGCACTTAATTCCATGAACAAAATTCTCTTTCATGGTTCATGGAATCAAATGTGATCCTCACTCTGTTGTAGAACTCATACTCTATTTCCCAGATCATATATTTCATAACATACAATTCAATTGGTCAGATCAAAAAGTAAATTAAGTTCGGAGTTGAAAAATCATCACAATTTATTTTATATTTAATATTTGCACATCCATATTATCTCTTCATTTCACCATATCTTGGAGTAGGGAGAAAGATAAAGTAAACTACTCAGACTTCATGAGAAATATACAAAAAAACAAAAATTTCATATATAAAAGAAAATTCATACAACACTAATGAACAAACAACACTTATCTGAAACTCTTTCTCAAAGTAAATCCCTTATAGCCTCTTCTAAAAAATGTAGGAAGAAGAAATCTCTCACTTTTCTCCTTCTCCAACACTCTTAGAGAAGATTTCACACTTAAACTCACCACAAAACTCTAAATTCTAAGAACAATGGACTCTAAATGGTTGTGGAATGAAGAATGGAAGAATGTGTAATGCATAGAAGGTGGAATTAGGATGATGAAATGTCAGGAAGAGTCACTTTTCTGTCAATTTTGGCCCCAAATAAAGCCTAGAGTCGGTTCTCCAACAGGTGCCTTTGAAAACTCTTCAAAAAGCATCCAAATTCATTTATTCTTCTAACAATAGGGGTTGAACCGACATTGGAGTCGTCGGCGCCAGTGTTCCGCAATTTAATTTGCTGCTCTATGTCAAACGGCGCCGTCGGCGCTGAACAAATTTTCAACTTCTTCATTTTTGCTCCAAATTTCATCTTGTTTGCTTTAAGTCCTAAAATTTAACAACCTGCAAGAAAACATAAAAATACCTTCCATTAAAGTGCAATATCACAAAAAAATGAATATAAAATAGTGTCTAAAAATGCATATATTTTTAGTGTATCAAGATTCCCCACCCGAGCCAACTCCACCTCAATTGCAGAAGAGAGAGGCTTGAAAAAAGAACATAAAATCATTATAAAAACTCTAAAGCATAAAGAAGACAGGAAGCTTTTGGTGGTAAGGAATCCATTCACGGATCCTCCAAAAATGAATAAAAGAAAAAGGCTAAAAATTTTAAGAGAAAGAAACAATAGTTGTTGTGTAAAATATTATTAAAATGTGCTCTAATTACATTAATATTTTACTTAAAATCATCCAGTTATGTTCATTTCATCTATTAATTAAATAATTATTGCAACTGAACCAAGAATAGAAAAACCAGAAAAGTTAGAAGAGAAAGTGGGCTTGAAAGAAGGAATAAAGGAGGTAATAAAAACTTTGTTATACAATGTCTAACTATTATTAATGTCACTCTGAATAAATTTTATATTAACTTGCATCCAGAACATGTCATTGAAGAAAAACCCAAGAATAAAGAATTATTGCAACATGTTGTTAAAGAGAAACAGAGGAGAGAATTGGTGCAACATGCTGCTGAAGAGCAAGTCAAGAAGAATTTAGTGGTCTATCCTGATGAAGATCCATGATAAGGTATGTTTTATGAGAATTAGATGTTATTATTTTATGTAGCATACATTGATGTATTTTTATTATTGAAAAATATTAATAATCCAAATGTTAATTAGGCAAGTCCTCCTCAATTAAAAGTTTAATTCTCTGCCAGAAATCTAATTCCACCACATTGGGTTGATTTCATTGATAGAAGTTCTCAACACAATGTCGATTTATACTGATAATATGTTTTGCTCATATTTTTTAATTCATATTTTTTATTTTAATGATTCCAAAAAATAATTATCAATCTCTTAACTGAAATGCAAAGATGATAACATTTTTTAAGAGGCAATATCCATTTGAGCAGGAAGAATGTAGATGAGGTGCTCAAAAACCAATATTTGATAGACGATCATGGGGATTCATTTTTACTAATGTTGATTGAGAATAGTAAAATTCTTCTTGGCCCGTATGAACCATTTATTTATAGCTCTAGTATGCATTTGGTAAATGTCAAAGTCACATCTTAACTGTAAGGATTTGTCTATTTTAATAAAAATTTCTAATTTTTTTGGATTTTATTTATTGAATATGTTATGATAAATTTGAAAAATATCAAAATAAAAGTAAAATGTTTATCCAACATGTAAATAAGGTTGTAGTGGCAAATTGTAAATATATTATTCTACTCATTGTGGACAAACAACATTGGACATTATTGGTGGCTAAATTGGTTGAAAAAAGTGTCTATTTTATGATTCATTGCCTAATTCGATGCACCTAGCAATGATGTCCCAAGCAATAAGTCTATAATTATGATTTATTCAGACATCTCATGTTAAACAAATATGAATTTCCTAATCTTATTAAACTTCAAGGTTTAACTTCTGAATAAAGATGTCGGTGTTGCCTTCGACTCTCTCGTCACAGAATGGCCTGTGGAATTTATTGCCAACATCCACACTAGAATAAAAATTTTTATTGTGGGATGTTCATTTGTAAACATATAGAGGCCATCATCTCCAAACCATCAATTAAATTGAGGGACCTAAAGGAGTAGGCTGAAAAAATACCATATTCAGGGTCACTTTTTGCTTATAGGATATATTGTGATATAATCAGATAGTTTTATATGTAACACACTTATATTTAAGTTCTATTCATTTGATCATTTATTATGTAAATGTTTGTAATATGCATTAAATTTGTGTAATATCATTCTTTTTCTCTGTAAATGTTACACGACTCCCTGAATGAACACAACATATATAATTTATGTAATATCATGCTTTTATCTTATAAATTTGTGTAGTATCATTCTTTTAATTTGTCAATGTTACAAGACTCTCTTAATTATCATAAGATTTATAATTCTTTTAGTCAATAAGTTGTTTTGATTTATAGAGATGTGAAGGTAATTTTTTATTCTCCAATTATTAATCTTGTTGTATTATATGGTTGTACCGATGCTACCAATTATTGATCCCACTCTTTTATTCTCCAATTATCATTCTTTTATTCTATAATATACTTCTTTTATTTTCTAATATGGTTATAGTAAAGCAACCAATTTTTTTAGAGACTGTTATGTAGCCTAGTGCAACCAATACAACAAGGTTGTATTGAGCAAATTTGCTATTCTTCAATTATTAATCTCGCTATTTCTATTAGTGTTACTATTTTCCCTTTAGTTTACAGGAAGGAAAATAAATTATGTAAAATCATTAAATGGGCAACTCTGTACAACCGATACAACATGATTGTACTGAGATAAATTTCTTAATGATACTTATGATGTAGGATGAAATTTATGTGTGATCTCATGCTGTGTCGGTTGTACCAAAGCTACTAAATTTTATAAAGGTGTTAAATAGCTCAGTAAAACCAATACATCACGGTTGTACTAAGCAAAATTTGCTATTCTCTAATTATTAATCTCACCATTTCTATTAGTATTACTATTTGCTTTTAGTTTATGAGGATTACAAAATATTCATTTAGTTATTTATTCACTTAATGTTAGTAATAATATTCTTTTCTTCTATGGATTTTACACTATCTCTTATTGAACATATGATATTTAATATTAGATACAACTAATATAAAAGGTACAAATGTAAATAATTGATTATAAGTTCATTAATGGAGTAATTCAGTACAACTGATACAAAAAGATTGTACTGAGCAAAATTTCTTGATCAAATTTATGCATCAATTCTATACAAATAAAATATTTATGTGTGATCTCTTCAAAATAACATTTTTTTATCAGTTGTATCGATGCTACCAAATTTTATAAGGTGGTTAGGTTACTCAGTACAACTGATACAACACAATTGTACTGAGCTACATTTTTTGCATCCTTGTATTAATCACACAGTTTTGTATTATCATGTTGTATCATTTGTGTCGATAAGAACATCAAAAAATGGATGCTTTATGACACACCATAAAATTACCTATTTTTATCTATGTATTTAATGCTTATTTTTAATGATATAGCACTTTAATGAAAGTTATTTTGTGTGTTTTTGATTTCAGGTTCAAGAAATGGAGTTTTAGGGAAACAGGAGCAAAAATGGAGCAAAAAAGGGTCAATTGAAGCTAAAGACACAAAAGGTGACTTAGCGCCTATATGCCAGGATATTCTAGAAGGCCAGTGCCTAGGAGCGACAGTTGGGGGCCTAGACGCCAGAAACGATTTGCCCAAGATTCAATAAATTTGGACAAATTTTGAAATGGTGCCTTAAGTGGCCCTTGGTTACTTTCAGGGCTCTATATATAGAAGACTTTTCTATATGTTCAAAGGAGGATAAAAAAGAAAAACTTTATTTTTTTTAGTAGTTTAAGCCATTATAGGGGTGGGCGGCCATTATAATGGGAGTTTGGTGATTGTAGAGTCTTGTGTGAGTATTGTGAACTCAAGTTCTATCAGAAAACTTCAGATGATTTCTTGAGGAGAAGTTTGAGATAAGTATTTGTACTTTTATTTAAGATTTATCTTGTAAACTTGGTTTTTATATTTATGATGCTTTTTTTTGTTATCCTCAAAATTTTTAAGTAGTTTTCCTTTCTTTCTCCTTGCAATAAAAAGTAATGATGTGTGAGATTAGAATGTATTAAAGATTTCTTTTATTCAAACAATTTGTGATGGTATTTTCACTGGTTCTTCATTTACTTTGCAAACTAGTTATTTTTTATGTTAAAACGTATTGTGAAACATAATGACATAGGAGGGGCTATGATTTCACCAACTAGTGAGTACCACACTAAACCTTGGAGGAAGGGGAAACCAAATTCAGTGTGAGTACAAATAGGTAGGGAGATAAGTTTTGATGGGTATAAAATTGGTGTTTCTAGGGTGACAGGTAAAATCCTTTACTAATTTGATCTAAAGTTGGAACTAAGGGTCACTAATAGGTTCTATAGAGAGAGCACAGTGGGTAATCTAGAAGTGAGAAGTTAGAATTTATTCAGCACTACCACACAAACTGAAACTAACTTTAGATTAGTCAGTTCCTTATGCTCGAAAGGGGTAAAGAATATGTATGCTCATGTTTATTACAATACCTCATTTTTATCTTTAATCATTTGATTTCTATACTGATTTACAATCTCTTTACATGGGGAAAGACTTTTTATTATAATTGTACAACTTTACACACTTTTAATTTAGAGACTTTGCATTTTCTTTTAGTTTAAATTAGAAGTAGCCACTTTAGTTACATCCTTTTACAAACAGTTCGATATTATTTTCTGTGAATTAGTTTATAGTTTATGTAGGAATATTTCTAAGTTAACATAGTAAAATCTTTATTTCTTTGTGGTTTTGATACTAGGGTTATTAAAGAAAACTTTATGTTACTTGAAATGATATGTATACTTGCGTGATACCCCTAGTGTGTAAACCATTAATCAATTTAATTACAAATTTATTTTGCACACTAGCCACTTAGTATAAATTGGGTCAACATTTTGGTCATCTTTTTGGAATTAAATAATTATGTAACTGCGGGTCAGGTCAAGAGTTTGGCATCGTTGCAAAAGACATAATGGAATTTTTAGACTTAGAAATCTTTATTTGGTTGTAGATTTATTTTTAGAAAAATTGTATTTTATTTTTTTTATCAGTATTTGTTTATTTTCTAAAAATATAAAAATATAAAACAAAAAAAAATTCAGAAAAAAATTCTAAAATAACTAAAAAAATATAAAAAATAATTTTTTAAGTATTTTGTTTTATTTTTATTTTCTAAATTTTTAATTGTGCATTCATAGTTTGGGATCGGAAGGTTTAGTGCCTTACGATTCTAAGTTAAAACAAACCATTAGAAAATTTTGAAAACAAAAAGAACTTCATAATTTTCAAGAAATGACAAACACATCGCAAAACCACTTAAATAACCAAACAGTTGAAAATGAACATCATGGTTTACAAAGACCTTTAAGGGACTATGCAAACCTTACACCAGATGAAATTCACTCAAGTATACAAACCCCTGCTGTAGCGGCTAACTCATTTGAATTCAAGCCTGTTATTATACAAATGACACAAAAAAAAATTAGTTTGGGGGAACCCCATTTGAGGATCCAAACATACACCTTGTAACCTTTTTAGAACTTTGTGCTACATTTAAATATGATGGTGTAACAACTCACGTTGTTACACTTAAACTTTTTCCTTTTTCCTTAAGGGATAAAACTAAGATGTTATTAAATTAATTCACACTCGAATCTATTAGAACTTGGGGGGAGTTAGCACAAAAATTATTGGCTAATTATTTTTCACCTTCAAGGGTTGTTAAGCTTACAAATGATAGTACCTCTTTTACTCGGTATGAAGGTGAGCCAATATACAAAGAATTAGAACAATTTAAATAACTCCTTAG
Organism: Phalaenopsis hybrid cultivar; assembly: GCA_002079205.1. Lineage (NCBI taxonomy): Eukaryota > Viridiplantae > Streptophyta > Magnoliopsida > Asparagales > Orchidaceae > Phalaenopsis > Phalaenopsis hybrid cultivar. Next base: position 449,126 of record JXCR01147529.1, on the reverse strand, counting down.
AAAGTGTCCACATCATGTATTTCCAGGCTCGTTAAATATTCAAACATTTTATAATGGGTTAGTAGGATCCCTTATATCTATTATTGATGTTGTTGTTAGGGAATCATTAATGTAAAATCATTTGATGAAGCTTATGCATTAATGGAAGAGATGGCTACAAACAGTTTTCAATGGCCCTCTGAAAGAGTAAATTCTAAGAAAGTAGCCAGTGTTCATGATAATGATGCAATTTCTATATTGACAACTTAGGTTGTTGTAATATCTAGGAAGTCAAATCAATTTGGAATGAAATTTTCTCAAACACCTCATGTGATAGAAGAAAATTCATTAGGTGAGATGAATGATTCTCAAACATCATTAAAAACTTTAAATACTTGGAAGAGAGCCAAGTTACAATTCTTTTGCTGAAGCCTTGGAACAGATGCCAAGATATGCTACACATGGATTTATAGAAAAATAAAAGTTTACGAGACAAGACAAAGTAAAATAAACAAAGTACACAACATATCTTAAACTCTTTCCCAAGCAATCCTTCAAGTTCCTTTGAATCAATCACTCTCCTTACAATTCACTCCAAACTTACTTAAAACCTACAGTAAAAAAGATATCTCTCACTTCTCCTCTTCTCCTTCAAGTCCTTTACCTCTCTGAACTCCCTTTTCCTTTTTCCAAAGGTGTCTTTAAATAAAGCTTAAAACAACCAAAAATTTCTTCAAACACCTCTTCAAAATTCTTCCAAATTCAATGGATCTTCTAGGTAACTATCACTGGAGCCTAGGCGCCAGATTCTGGTGCCTAGGCGTCAAGCTCTCTATTGTCCGACGCCTATGCACCAGATCAACATAGGCCTTTTTGCTTCATTTGACTCAAATTTGCTCTATTTTTGCTCCATTTGCTCAACTTATTCCATTTAGTGTACTTACAACTAAAAAATACCTTTCATTAAAGCATAATATCATTAAAAATAGAAAGTAAATGTACAAATAAAAATAACATATTTTAGACATGTCAAAATCCCTCAAAATTAATTGTTACTTGTTCTCAAGTAACTTATTTCTTATGAAAAATATGTTAACATGTTTTAATATGTAGTGGTGGGTTTCATTTATGTCCTCTATAGTTTTGTCCTGTAAATGTGGTTGTCATTACTTTAGAAAAATCTTAATAATTCAGGTTACAAATAAGGTATAAGAATATTTTGTAATCAAGTATAGGAATTATGATTCTTCTATTCATTTCAAAAATTATATATAGTTTGAAAACATAGGAGTCTCAGAAAAATGACAAATAGAATTTGAGAAAACTCTACAAGTAAAGGTAAACTAACACAATAGAAAATAAAAGCTAAAAAATGTAAGTAAGTCTCTTTCTTTAAAATTATTCAAGTGACATCAATTTTTAACTAGACATCCTTTCAAGCTTCTCCTCACTTTCACATGTACTTTTCTTTTCTTTCTTTGCTTTTTTTCTTTTTCTTTTTCTTTTCTTTTTTACTTTTAGGATAATTTTCAATCATTTCTTTTCTTTTTCTAAGTCAGGATTACTATATCTAGATCATTCTTTAATGATTTTGAACTTCACTATCCTCCTCTTAAAGTTAAAAACTCATTACATTTCTTTACTTTAATAATTTGCATAAGTTTTCAAAAAGAATTTTCATAGAGCCTCAATTCCTGAAAGTATAGATCTAAAAGACAATTCCTTTCCTATTTTAAATAGTAAAATTATATTCTATTTTTTTTACTTAATATATTAATTCTTAGAACTAACCTTTATCATAAAAAAATTTACTTAAGTCTTACCACAACATCTATAGAATCAAAAATAAAGTTCTCTAAAAATAACACCATATACCTCATAATACTTTAAAAAGATATTTTCTTTGAATATAGTTTCTAAAGGACAAATAAAATTATGATTTTCAAAATTTTTCTCCCTCCCCAAAACTTAAATTTTTCTTAATAGATTAAAACATTTATAACTAAAAAGATAAAAGCAGGAAAAAAAATTATTTTTTTGAAAAAAATGATTTTTATAATAAAAAGGGTTGAACATGAAAATATGTAAGTACAAGAAGCAGGTATACAATAGCATTAGAGCCTAATTAAGATGTATATAACAAAAAGAAATTGTTAAATACATGAGTTTTTCTAAGCATTATAACATGTACAACAACAACAATATAGTAAAATAATGAGTAGTGCATCAACACAGATAATAAGCAATATAAGCAACAAACATTAATAAATCAAAATTACAACAAGTTCACAACAACAATTTCTACACTAAAGAGTTCAAGTCATCTAATAATATAAATAAATACAACAAAGCAAACAACAAACAACACAAAGATGCAAATCCTCATCATCATCTTCTTCTGTCTCCTTATCAATCTCCTCCTCTTCCATATAGTTCTCTGGGTGATATTCCAGAAATGAAGGTCTTAGTTGAAACTGAACATTATGATCTCCTTGTAGAAAACTTACAAGATATGTATTGAAACTCGTATCATAGTTATGTTTAAGTTTTAAGTATCCCCATACATGATCAATCGTATAATCAATATTAGTCACTTTGCCTTGGAGATATGTTATGTCATGTGTGAAAGCCTGATAATCACTAGAAAGATCTTCTAGAGTGGTAGAAGATTGAGCAGCAGTATGGGAAGTAGATGGTCTGGAGGTAGAGGTTGAAGGAGTATCTGAACCTCCTCTCTTAGATCTCATTTCAGCATGCAATGCATATACATGAACATTGGTTCTACTAATTAGCTTAAAAAGTTGCACATGTTCTTCCCAACTCTCATATATTATTCCTGATTGCTTACATAAAGTAAAAATCAGGGCAGTGAAACCTAATCCTCCAATATACTCACTTCACATCTAGAAGAAATATTTCGATAAATTATTGATCTAATAATTAAATTCTTCATCTCTTGAATGCAGAAATTCAAAGATGCTCTCTCCTTGGTCACCTCACTAAGATGATTAGTGGGAAGAAGTTGTGTAGAAATTAAATAGTGCATGCCTTGGAGGGTGCATTTAAAATTGAGGTAGAGAAGTTTACCTTATGATTGTTCTTAATTTTCCAAGCTCCTCTTCCATCAGTCAGAAATGTTATCACTTCATTCAACTGAGATTCAATTGACTCAAAATAAGAAAACTCATAGTTCATAACATTTGGTAATTGGAATAGAACATTGATGCGCTCAGGAGTAACTTCCACTCTTCTTCCTTGAACATAAACTTGATCATCAGAAGCTTCAGGGAAATTGGCGTAAAATTCTCAGAGAATAGAAATTACTATTACTGCGGTGAAGTTACTGAAACTTTCCTAGGTCGAGCTATAATTAAGCTTTAAACTGCTCCCTTGGGATCAACTTTCTATTCACAAGGAGATCATTGTATCTAAATTGAGTCTTCATATTGGAAAATTTCCTCGAATCAAACTCATTTCTTCAAGTTTTAGAAGCCATATTCTATAAGAAATTCCAAAAAAATTCCACATAAATTTCAAATAATATTCTTAAACTCCCAACAACATTTTTTTAAGAGAAGAAACTTTCTACCATGGATTCATCACTCATTTCTTCCAAAAAAAAATCAAAAATTTATGTACTTGAGCAATGTGAGAAGAATCCATGGTGAAAATAATAAAAAAAAATTCATGAAAGTGAAGCTCTTACCTAGAGGAGATCAAATACAAAATTTTTAAGTCAAGAAATTGCTCCAAAAACCAAGATTTGAGAAGCCTTAGGAAGCCCCCACACAGTTTTTTACAAAATCAGGAAGAAGAAGATGACGACTAGGGTAAAAATTGGGTTTTTAGCCCATATTTTCAGTTCAGCTGAACCGACACTTAGGTGCCAATTCTGGTGCCTAAGCGCCAAGCTCTCGGGTTTCTGGTGCTTAGGGGCCATATTTCGACGCCTAGGCGCCAGGGCTCAGATTTTAGTTTTTCAATTTTTCATTAAATTTCAACAACGAGCACTACACACCAAGGCACTGCGAACCCTAGCAAGCCAAATTCAACATGTTTAAACAACTTCAAAAACGTAATTTTCAAAAAACATAAACAATCACTTATATTTAAATATAAATCAAATCTCCATATAAACACTAATATATGACACTCACAACCTTAAAACACAAATTTTGAAATCACTCATAAACTCTTAAGCATTCAAACACTAAAATATCCAACATACACACCATAGAGATAATGCTCAACAGTACCAAACATTATTAAACACACATCACAACAAAAAACACATATAGACGCTACTACTAAAAATTCACTACAAATTGTCATCAACCTCACTATCCACTTCTCTAATATCAAGTGATTGATACACATACAAGTTGTAGAAGGGATAGTTCGGGAAGTCCTCAGAATCTTTGTAGATCCAACAATTCCTCTTGTGCATCATGAACTACGACAATATGATCCAGCTGTTGTTTCATTTGCTAATCTAGATGATCAAATTAATCAGTGATACTACTGATCTTGTTATAAACCAATAATATCTCCTTCTTTATATTCCTCATTGCCTCTAAGATACTTTCCAAACTATCAGCACGTCAAGATTTTGATGATGTGGAAGGGCGTGAAGACCAATCTATAGAAGAACTTTCTCCATATGCCGCAAAAAGATCAATGTTGTCACGCCTCAAGGTAGGCTGGTCCATGGGCTTTCAGAGAATAAGTTTCATTTCCCAACTTTCATAAGGGACCTTGACTTGGCTACAAAGTGAAAAAATAACTGCAGCGTGTCCAAGCCCTGTCATATATCCATTAAGTGCAACTCCTATGATGGATCTATCAATAAGTGCCCCCACATCAATTGCTCTTTTTGTTTGAATACAATAATTAAGGATTGCACTTTCCTTCGTTACTTCCTTGATGTTTGTAGTAGGAAGTAATTTGGCAGAAATGAAGAAGTGTCAAGGCATAGATGTCGAATTTAATCTTACAGCGAGAAAGCAAACCATGGAATCGCTTCTAAATTTCCAACGTTCATCGCTATCCATTAGGAATATGAAGATCTCTATCAAATTGTCTCTAGTTAGAGTAAAGTTAGAAAATTCACAAATTGGCATGCCATCCACTAAGGACAACTTGTTGATTCCTAAAGGAGTGAAAGGTACTAACTTACTTCGAACATAAACCAATCCCTGATTTAATCCATGAAGATTTGCATAGAATTCCTTCACAATAGAGATCACAGCAGTGGCAGTGGTGTAGCAAAGCACTTCCCAACGCCTCTGTGAAATAATTACCTTGATCTACCCTCCAAGCATGATGAATCCTCTTTCTTTTATCAAATTCCTCTTCACCAAAGTCCTATCATGAAGTCTCTGTGATTCTTTGCTTTTGAACTTCTTATGATCATAGACTCCAAGAGTTGGGCTTGCCAAAGCATTGCAATCCATGATTCTTGAAATCCAGTGAGATCTCAAAACTTTTATCACTAACCTTGTGAAGAACGAAATGAATTGAAGGTTTTGTGTGTTTAAAATGCTAAAATTGTAAAAAAAATGCACAATTGCTCTATTTGACGATTCAGTAACAGTGGTGCATATGCACCAGATTTGGCTGCCTAGGTGTCAAGTTCTTTATATTTTTACGTCTAGGCGCTAGTGCACAATCAAAAGCTGGTTCACCAAAGGTCCAAATACGCGTATTAACCTTCCCTAGGTCATGAATTATTTTATTTTAAGTAGTAACAATACATGTGCAACTCTTAAACTCAATCAAGTAAATACTCACAAACAAATATAAACGAACTAAACTCAATTCATTTTTGATAACAATGGTTTGCCTCCCATAAAGCAATTGGTTTAACGTCGTCAGCCAGACATATCCACATTATATTCAGGTTGGCCCAACATTAGGATTTCATTAGATGTAGATCTATTTCCATCAAAGTAAGGTTTAAACCTATGTACATGCACTTTGAAAATTTTACCATTTTTCAAATCCTTGATATCCACAACACTATAAGGATAAAATTTTATCACAATGGATGACCCAACCACCTAGACTTTAGTTTCCTAGGAAATGATTTCAACCTTGAATTGAATAGTAAAACTTCTTGTCCAGGTTCTAGATTCTTTACTAAAATCTTCTGATCTTGTCATAATTTCAACTTTTTCTTATAAGGTTTTGCATTCTCATATGATTCATTTCTGATTTCCTCAAGCTCATTAAATTGCAATAGTCATCTCTCACCAGCATCTTTCAAGTTATAATTAAATTCTTTAATAGCCTAACAAATTTTATGCTCTAATTCTATTGGTAAGGGACAAGCCTTCCCAAATATGAGTTTGTATGGGGCCATTCCTATAGGAGTTTTATATGTCATCCTATAAGCCCATAATGCTCCATCCAATCTATCAGACCAATTGACTATTAGGGTTTATAGTTTTCTCCAAAATTCTTTTAATTTCTCAGTTGGATATAGTTGTTAGACCGTTTATTTGAGGATGATAAGCAGTGGAAAGTCTATGTCTATTACCTTATTTTTAACTAATTTTTCAATCTTCTTATTCCTGAAATAACTTCCCACATCTGTATTATTACTCTCGGCATCCCAAATCTACTAAAAATATTTCTTTTTAAAATTTTACAACACTTCGAACATCACAGCGATGTAAAGTGTTTATCCACCTTGAAACATAGTCCACAACAACTAATATGTATATATTTCTGAAAATTGTATAAATGGTCCCATAAAGTATAAAACCCAAACATCAAAAAATTCAACCTCTAAAGTAACATTGAGGGGCATTACATTTCATCTAGAAATAATGTTTACCCACTAACATTGATCACATGTTTGTACATAAGTATTAACATCTCTAAATATTGCAGGCCAATGAAATCCATATTGTAAAAGTTTATGTGCAGTTTTATTAATCTCAAAGTGTCCCCCAAAAATAGAATCTTGATATTTTTAAATAATTTGTTGAGTTTCTTCCATAGGTACACATCTTCTAATAATTTGATCCTTACAATGTTTATATAGATATGACTCATCCCAGAAGAAAGATCTTGCATCATGCATAAATTTTCTTTGTTGTGAGTGTGTAAAACCCTTGGGTAAAATGTGACTAACTATGTAATTAACTATGTTGACATACCATAGAACACATCCTTTAGTTACAGTATATAATTTTTCATCAGGAAAATGTTCATTAATGTTTAATCAAATTTTCTTATCCAAGTTAGGTAAATGATCAGCTGTTTGATTATCATTTTCCCTTCTATCTACTATTTCAAAATAAAATTCTTGCATTAGAATGAACCATCTGATTAACCTTGATTTTGCATCCTTCTTCAACATCAGATATTTAATAGTAGAGTGATCTGTATGCACAACACATTTAGTTCCAATAAGATAAGGTCTGAATTTATCAAATACATATACTATTGTCAATAACTCTTTTTTAGTTGTAGTATAATTAATTTGAGCTTCATTAAGATTTTTACTAGCATACTATATTACTTTAAAAATTTTATCATATTTTTGTCCCAAAACAGCCCCAATAGCATAATCATTCGCATCACACATCAACTCAAGTGGCAGCCCCCAATCAGATGAAAAAATAATAGGAGCGGTGATTAATTTTTCTTTTAATAACTCGAAATCATTTAGGCACTCTTGATTAAAAGCAAATAATTCATCTTTCTCTAAAAGTTGTCAAAGAGGCTTAGTAATTTTTTAAAAATCTTGGATGTATCGCCTGTAGAAACCAGATGTCCTAAAAAACTCTTAACTCCTTTCACAGTAGTAGGAGGAGGTAGTTTAACAATAACTTGAATTTTCACTGGATCTACTTTCATACAATTTTTTAAAATTTTTATGTCGAAGTACAATTCCTCCTGCAACCATAAATTGATATTTCTCCCAATTGAGAACTAAATTTATCTCTCCGCAATGTTTTAGTACTTTTTCTAAATCATTTAAACATAATTAATATGAAGTACCAACCACTGAAAAGTCATTGATAAAAACTTCTATTATTAATTTCTCAATTAAATAACAGAAAATGGACATCATACATCTTTGAAAAGTTTTAGGTGCATTGCATAATTTAAAAGGAATCCATTTAAAAGCAAAAGTCTCACAAGGACTCATGAATGTGGTTTTTTATTGATCCTTAGAAGCTATAGGAATTTGGTGATAACATGTATATCCATCCAAAAAGCAAAAATATTTGTGTCTACTAGCCTGTCTAACATTTGTCTAGAAAATGTAAAGGAAAGTGATCTTTCCTATTGGTGAGATTTAATTTTCTATAATCAAATCAGATACGCCACTCAGTGACTTGTCGAATAGGAATTAATTCATTCTTTTCATTAATAGATACAATCACTCCCCCTTTCTTAAGAGCACAATGGATAGGATTAACTCAAGCACTATCTGAAATAAGATAAATAATTCCAACATCTAATCACTTTACAATTTCTTTCTTAATAACTTCTTTCATTATAGGGTTTAGTCACCTTTGAGGATCAGTCCTCAGTGTAAAATTCTCTTCCATTAAAATTTGGTGCATACAAATTGAATGACTGATTCCTTTAATATCAACTATCATCCATTCAAAAGCTTTCTTATAATTTTTTAAAATTTCCATTAATTTATGTCTTGATCTTCAATTAAGTTTGAGGATATTATAAAGGTATTTTAGATGTGTTTCATAGAGAGGCATACTTTAAATGCATAGGTAGAATCTTCATCTCTAGTTCAATCAGTTTTTTCATTGAAGGACTAAAAGATTTGTAGTTTTCACTCGTGTCCAACAACCCAAAATTTTCCTGAACATAATTTGTATCCTCATTAATTTTTTTATCTTTCAAATCAATATCTTCTTCAATCTCAATTTCTTGTTGTTTCAATATATCTTCATAATGTTCCTTAAAATGGTACTACTCAGTTGATTGATAAGGTCCATTCTAAAACATTCATCCTCTCTCCCCTTTGTTCGATATTTCACTGCTTTTGAAAAATTAAATGTCACTTCCTGATCATTGACTCTCATGGTTAACTCACCTTTTTGCACATCTATCATAGCTCTTCCAGTAGCAAGAAAATGTCTCCCTAAAATAAGTGGGATTTCTTTATCTTCTCTATATCTAATATAATGAAATCAACGAGAAAGATAAATATATCCACTTTTACTAACACATCTTCTATAAACCCATTTGGGTAAGTAATTGATCGATCAGTTAACTTAATAGTTACAAAAGTGGGAGAAATCTATCTTAAACCTAACCTTCAAAAAATAGACAATGCATAAGTTTAATGTCATCCCCTAGATCACATAGAGCTTTCCCATAAAAACTGCCAAGATATTTTAGTTTTTGAGGAAGTTTCTTCTGAATTATTAAGCTATACTCTTTACTGATGGCAACAGTTTCTTTGTCTATAAACTTCCTCTTATTATTAAAAATGTTTTTCATAAACTTTACATATTTTGACATTTGTTTCAAAGCTTTAGCAAATGGAATATTAATAATTAACTTCTTAAATAGTTCCAAAAACTTTGAAAATTGTTTATCTAATTTTTTTTTGTTGAAGTCTCTAAGGAAATGGAGGCATTGGTCGTAATAAATTGATCTTCATTGGAGAAATAGGTTTTTTCTAGGTCTTGAGCAATATCTTCAGCAGACTTTTTAATTTCTTCTCTTTCTTTCTTAACTTCAATCTCTTTTTGAACTCTCATCTCCAATTCTCTTCCACTTCTTAATTGGACAGCTTTAACTTGTTCTTTGTTCTGGTTTTTAGAATTAACTTCAGTATTATTAGGAAGAAATCCCTGAGGCCTATTGCCAAGAGCATTAGCAATTTGTCCGAGTTGATTTTCTATATTTCTAATTATTGCTCCTTGACTTTGTAATTCATTACGCATATGTAACACCAGTTCTTCTATATACAACTTCTTCTCTTTATATTATTTATTACTATTAAATCTAGGAGGATAATTTGGTCTATAGTTAGTAATACTCTATTTATTCCAGTTTCCTGATGGGTTCGTTTGATTATTTCCCCATTGCTGGTTAGCACCACCAGAATTGTTATTACAATTAAAGTTGGGGTGGTTTTTCTAATCTGGGTTGTAATATTTTGAATATGGGTTATTAGGTTTATTGTTTGTTGCAATCAAAGTCTCAAATGTAGGAAGGTTGGAATCAATCATTTGTTCAAATGAATTTTCCTCAATTATTTGTGGTGTTTTAGATAAAGTCATTCATAATTGATCTATCTTTCTTGATATTGTAGCTACTTAAGATGTTAACATAGAAATAATGTCATAATCATGAACACTAGCTATTCGTTTAGGATTTACCCATCTAACAGGTCATTGAAAACTATTCATAGCTATTTCTTTAATTAATGAATATGCTTCTTCAAAAGAGTTTGACATTAATGATCCACCATCATCAACATCAATAATAGATCTAAGAGGTCCTACTAATCAATTATTAATGTTTGAATTATTAACCACTTGGGCAAAGAATAGTGTGGACACTTCCTAAGAAGTTCTTTAAAGCGCTCCCCAGCCTCATATATTGATTCCCCTTCAAATTTACAAAAAGATGTAATATAATTTCTAAGTTTAACAGTCTTTGATAGTGGAAAATACTTAGTCAAGAATTTTTGTGCTAGATCACTCTAGATTATAATAAATTCAGGTCCTAATGAGTTTAATCACATTTTAGCTTTAACCTTTAAAAAAAAGAAAAAGCCTAAGCCTAACAACATCATTAGAGACACCAAATTTGCAAGATTTACAATAGGATCTTCAGATGGAGTTCTCCCAAATTGTTTATTTTGTACCATCTAAATGATAAAAGGTTTATTTCAAATGTATTAGGCAAGATTTTGTATACTTTGATGAATTCCATCTACCATAGGGTTAGCATAATCTCTTAATGGTTTTGGTACATTCTCATCAATTTGATTTTCTAAATTATTATGTAAAGTATTTGTCATTTCTTGGAAATTGTGAATTTGTTTTTATTTTTTAATTTTTTTAATAGTTCTCTCTAACTCAAAATCTTAAGGCACTAAACTTTCAAATTTTGCACTACACATACACTTTTTAATGATAAATATTAAAACAAGCAAAACACACTGACTGAAATATAAAATATATATCTTTTTAAATACAAGAACATATATAAAAATAACAATATAATTTTTCTATAACTAAAATTAAGTTTTCTTAAGTAAAAAAAAGGTTTCGTTTCTAGTTTCCCTGTCAATAATGCCAAAAACTTGACCCGACCNGAAGAAATCTCTCACTTTCCCTCTACTCTTACAATCTCTCAAAGAATTCCTCACAATTGTTACACTCTATTGGAAATTCTATACAGTAATGGTAACCTCCAAGGCCTCTAGGCTCTTCAATTTTTTGCCAAAAATGTTCTTTTAAAGTTGTAGATGAGCTTTCCCAAGAGTTGCCTAAGCATCCCTTCGAAATTTGGCCTTATCCAAAGCTTGAGTGGGCATAACCGTTGATCTCGCCGTCGGCAGGTTTGATGGCGCCGTCGGTGGGCTTCTGGAGAATTTTATCCTGTAGTCTCAGGAAAAACTCGTCGTCGGCGGGGTCGAGGGCGCTATCGGCGGCCTAGTTCAAATCTCCACATTTTGGTCCTTTTCACTCCAAATTCGCTCCTTTTTGTATATTTTTGCTCCAATGACCCTAATTCATCATTCTTACAACAAAACATCAAAAATATGTTTCCATCTTTTTGCTCCAATGACCCTAATTCATCATTCCTGCAATAAAACATCAAAAATACCTTTTTTAAGAGTGCAATATCATTAAAAATAGTATAAAATAGGTATGAAAATCTCAACATATTTTCCTCTGGTCAGACCCGCAGTTACGCAATTATTTAATTTCAGAGATACGACCAAAAGCTTGACCCAATTTACATTTAGTAGCTAGTGTGCAAAATTAAATATTATATTAAGATGATAAAAAGGATTTAGACACTAGGGGTAGTACACAATTATACTTTTCGTTTCAAGTAATATTAGATTTTCTTTAAAAACACCATTATCGATCCCACGGTAAATAGCCAAAATTCTTATAAAATTGACTTTAATAAAATCTACTTTTTAATTATAAATAACTTATATAATAAATCATCACATGTTTTTGTGGGATATATAATCTTATAGAATTAAGGGAATGATGGTATGCTAAGCAAATTCAAAATGTAAATGTAAGACAATTTAAACAGGTTTTAAATTGCAAAGTTAATAGTACTCTAAACTAATAATGTATGAAGAGTTCAAATTTGTATAAAACATCATTCCCCTTACAATGAGTTTATAATTAGTGTAGAAAAATAATTTTAAAATATAATTAAGGTATTGTGCTAAGTAGGAACAATTCTATTCTTTTATCGCTACAAGTGCATAAAAAATGTTGGTTAATCCAAAGTTTAGTCCCTAAACTCGTGGTTAGGCTGAGAAGATACTAGCTCTCACTTTAGAGTTCCCACTTCCATCTCCCTAAGGGTTAACATCTTGCTTTAGTTTCCAAACGTCTGGACCAAATTGAGGATTTTAGTGTGCCGCCCAGAAATCTCTAATCTACGCCCATCAAAACTTATTTCCTTTTTTATTTGCACTTAACCTCAAGGTCTACATTCTCATCCATGAGGCTTAATGTGATTCTTACTATGTTGGAGCATATCCCATTTTGGTTCACTACGTTTTACAATAATTTTAACAAATCAATTGGCCAGATTGACAAGTAAATGAAGCATAGAGTTTGAAAAATCACAATTTATGGAATTTAAAAAAAAACTTATACTAAACTAAATTCCTACACATAATTATTCCTCATTACAGGGAGAAAGACAAAGGAAACTACTCAAATCTCATGGGGAAGAAACAACAACACCTGGATTTACACATAAATAAAAGTTTACAAGATAAGACAAAGTAAAATAAATAAAGTACACAACTTATCTTAAACTCTTTACCAAGCAATCCTTTAAGTTCCTTTGAATCACTCACTCTCCTTATAATTCACTCCAAACTTTCTTAGAATCTTCAGTGAAGAAGGTATCTCTCACTTCTCCTCTTCTCATCCAAGTCCTAAGCAAGCCTTCAAGACTTTCTCCTCTCTAGAAGGAATGCAATTCTCTATAAAAAACTCCCTTTCCTCCTCCCAAAGTCTCTCTTTTGAATCTCCAAAAGTTTTTTTAAATAGAGCTCTCAAAACCCCCCAAGAGTTTCTTCAAGCACTGATCCCTCTTTCTTTTATATACTCCTGCTTCTGACTCCACTACTAAGAACTAGATGTAAGTTTTTTGACAATAGATGCCAAAAACTTGATCCATATCTCGTACAATAGTACTATAATTTAGTTTTGGTTAAATTTTTAATTCTCTTTATTTATATTTATTTTATTAAAATGGTGCCAAAAACTTGACTCTGACGCAATAAAGAGTATAACTGTTATATTTAAATATTGGGATACTATGCAAATATACGTATCATTATCAAGTAATATAAGAATTTTTTATTAAGAACCAAAATATCAAATCCAGAGGGAGAACTACAAACTCTTAATAAGAAATTTGATAACAAACTCAACTTTGAAATAGAGTCTTACTCAAGCTATAAATACTATGGTGGGAATGAAAATTCAATTCTTTTTAGTAATTTTGATAATTGAGAATAAAGTAAACAACTAACTAAATTTAACTAGATTTTTGTAAGATAAAAGTAATACAAATAAAGTATCTTTTTCCTTATCATGAATCAATAAAAAGTATAGGAATTATGTTGTGAAAGTATTTAAATTGTGTTGTGTCAAATATAAGCAATATTATTCTTTATACTTACTAGAGATGTTATAAAAAATATTGGCTAATCTAAAGTTTGAATAGTCCTGAAGATGGGCTCGGCAGGGAAGATACTAGCTCTCACTCTAGAGTTCCCTCTTGTCCCTCCACCTGCTGGCTAACATCTTGTATTAAGACCTAAAACAATAGACCAAATTGGGGGTTTTAGTATGTTACCCTAAAGTGCTCTAACTTTAGACCCATCAAAGATTATTTCTCTATTTTTTTTACACTCAACCATATGAATTACATTCTCATCCATAAAATCTCATGTGATTCTACCATTAGTTGAATGAGACAATATCATCATGGATCTTACATGTTCTCACAATAAATATTAACATCTCAATTGGCCAAATCAAGAAGTAAATGAAGTACAAGGATTAAATCGTCACAACTTATTTTAACACTTAATTACTTATCATTTTAAGTAAAAAGATAAAGAAAACTACTCAAATTCATGGAAAAAATACAACAAAAATTAATTTTAAAAGTATAAATCATGTAAGAACATAAGAATTTTATATTAAAACCAAATCTAGTTACAAGATAAAAAAATATCTCAAATTTCTCTCCACTAAACCCTTGAAGTTCCTTTGAATCTCTTCCTTTCTCTTACAAACCTCCCTAGGACTGGTCGCCCAACCCTAGAGGGTTAAAATCTCTCTATTATATAAATATAATACAATGGATTCTTACTTAGAACTATGTAATAACTTTCCCCTTCACTAGTAATGAAAAAAGTGAGAAGAAGCTCCAAATAAAATTCTAAAACTCCTTACTTTCTACTCCCCTAAGTCTTCTATATCTCTATCTCCTCTCTTTTTTCTCTCCCTCTTTTCTCTCTCTCATCTTCAATCCATGTCCTCCTTTTTATTGTTTTCCAAAAGGTGCTTCGGTGTCTCTTCAAAATGTGCCCACATTCAATGAATCTTCTAAAAATTACCTCTTTTCAAGAGCCATTTCAATGTATTTTTGTGCCCATTAACTGTAATTCACATTTTTACCAAGAGTTTATTCAATCACCCCTTTGAAATTCATCCAAAATTCCTTGAATTTTCATCATAACTACCTTTGGCACTTAAACGCAAGGTCTTCGGTGCTTAGGCGCGGCTTTCCCTATTTCTTGATGCTTAAGTGTCAGCAGGCACCACAGTTCATTTTCACACCTTCTTCATTTTGCTCCAAATTTGATCATTTTTCACTCATTTCACCATATTTCATCCATTTAATTGTGCCTGAAAGAAAAACACACAAATACCTTCCACTAAAGCATAATATTCTTAAAAATATGCACAAAAATGTGTACATAAATGCTATATATTTTAGGTGTATTAAGCACCTCTTCAAATACGTTTAAATTCAATGGATCTTTTAAATAACTGTTATTGGTGCCTAAGTGTCGGATCCTGTCACCTAGGCGTCAGACTCTCTGTTGTCTGGCACTTAGGCCCCAGATTTTGGAGCTCATGCGCCAGATCGACATTAGCCTTTTTACTTCATTTAACTCAAATTTGCTTCATTTTCACTCCATTTTCTCCATTTACTCCATTTAGTGTAGCTACAACCAAAAACATAAAAAATATCTTTCATTAAAGCGCAATATTATAAAAAATAGACATTAAATGTACAAATAAAAATAACATATTTTATGCTTTTCATGATGATGGATCCATGGTATCCTGACCCAAACATCTCTATCGAAGTAGGATTTCTCCACCTCCTTTTTGTTGATCCCCTTTGAGCCCATTAAACCATTTAACTTTGTTGATGTCTTATTGACAACCCCAATTGCTGATAAGCCACTGCCTATTTGGGTCATGGTATTTCACTCTCTGCCCTTATGGTCTGGTTAGGTCTTGAAGAATAGGGATGTTCCTGTCAAGTCAACCTAATTATTTCCCAGCCCTCACTCATTGGTGTGACGTAGTCCATTTGTGGATATGAAGGATTCACCCTCTTCTATATGTCTTGATATAGGCTTCTCTGGTGCTGAGATGCTCGTGGTCAAAATAAACATATTTTTTGTGACCTATCTATCAATTGTCATGATAATGTAAGTAAGATCCCTTTTATCGAGAGTATTATTGAGCATCCCCCAAGATATAATTAATTAAAGGGATACATTCCTGTGAGAGTGTTCTTGACCCTAAAGCAAAAGTGTTCTTTTTAGTTTTCTGGTTATGGGTGGCTTATGTAGGGATTTTCTTTATGGATACCATGTTTTGAGGTATTTTAATCTAATTTTTTATTTAGATGTATACTCTAGATCTATCACATGAGGATTATCTTACATAAGACTTTCATGTTTCTTTTTTAAATTTATTTGTCAATTTTCATCATATATCCTTCTTTTCAATTCCTCTCCTCTTCCGACCATTTCTATGATCCTAGAGAGAGATTTACTTAAAAAAAGGAATCATACAATGACATATAAATAGACAAGATGGCGACTTTGAGGTCTTTAATAGAAAACTAAAAACAGACACTATTTCTTTATATTTAAAGCTAAAAACTTCATCGTTTAATCAAGTCATAAAATTTTAATTTAAGAAAAAAATTAGAAATCAAATCAGCTTCAATATTTAAATTAATTTTAAACTACCAAAATGCTTTTATCTAAATTAATCATGAGTTCAATAGGTATATGAATTTAGGATTTCATTAGATGACATATTTTTGAAGGTGTTGGCCTGTGGATGGTAGATTTTTTAGTACCACCCATCAATACTGTGTCACCTTGCAAAATTGTTGATCTTGTTACTTTTGAAGGTAGGCCTACTATAAAAAATTATTCAAGAGGGTGATGTGTATAAATAAATGCTTAAATTCTTTTATGTTTTACACAATTTTGTGGATGAATCACACTTAAAAAAAGGTATATTCATGTTTTCTTGCAGGTACAACAAGTGTTGGATGTGGAGCAATGTGGAGGAGACTTGGAGAAATGTAGAGGAAACTTGGAGCAAAGGAGTGTACTAGAGACGGGCACCTAGGCGCAATAACCTTAGGCAACAGTCTCAGTCTGACAACCTAAGCACTGGGTGCCTAGGCGCCATGATACTGGTGCCTAGTTGCTCAAGCCTTGTTTTGCAAATAAGGAGACTGGTGCTTAGGCACCAACCCCTGAGCGCCAGCAATTGCCTGAGACAGTTCTGTGTAGTTCCATTACATGTCGTGGGGAGTTATTTAGACGGCCAAAGAAGGTTTCTAGGTGATATTTTATAGTCTATTTATGTTTCTATGTTATATATGAAAGGTGGGCTGAAGGATTAGGGGAGATAGAGTTTATGTTAGGGATTTGGAGAGGACTAGAGTTATAAAGTGAGGAGAGTCTTCGGGACAACAACGAGTCAAGATGCCTTTGGTGGAGCTTTTTCATAGCTTTGTAAAGGAGAGAATGATAAGTGATGTGTGTTTGATTTATTATATTTCTTTGTATATAATTATTTAGTGGAATCCTCTTATTTTCAATGAAGCTTTATGGTATGTTCTTCATGCTTTTTGAGTAATTCTTTTTACCTCACCTTGTGTTGTTTGAGTGGGATGTATAATAGTGCAAAATGTTCTTAAAATTATTTATAAGTATTTAATGTGATGATTAAACTTCAAAACATCACTTAATTTTCATATTGGCTAAGTAAACCGTTAAAATATGTTGTGATCTATAATGACTTAGGAGGCTACAATAGAATCAACTAGGTTAGTCATATTAAACTATAAGGTATGGTGCAAATACTTTTTAAAGAGATGCAGATGTTAGGGAAATAGTCTTTGATTTGTTTAAAATGGTATTTAAGGAATTAAAGTCATTTTAACCAATCTTGTTTATGCACTCGGAAGAGGATAAAGAAGAGAGTTACTCCTATTTGTCACTAGCCATATTTACAATTAACACTTTACATTTCCTATGCGCCACTCAATTTATTATAAGGGAAGGTAACTTTATAACTTGATACTCATGAATAAAAATAGGTTAAATAAGATTTTTGTAGGATTTAACATTTAAAATAGTTTGTAATTCAGTAGGAGTAGTTTGTAGAACTTTAAACTAATATCAATTTCAGACTAAGAACGAAAAAAAGTATACCAGAACTTTCATAAGTCTAATTCCATCCTTACTTGTGGGATCAAAATTCAAGACTAAAAAATTTTATATTGCTGGTACGACATGTACACTTGCATGAGCCCCAAGAGTGTGAGTGCACTTGGAGATGGTATCAGAGGGATGTCAAACCTATGTATGATATACTCTAAAAAAATTAAAGAACATGATGCACTTTTATATCTCTCAAATGAACAATTTCTACTCTTTTTAAGAAACAATTTATAACTACCTATATAAACATATGCCTTTGGAAGAAGGAGGATTAATAGGTCCCATAATATCTATTCCCCAACATTTAAAGGTCCATGATGTTATTATTAAACATAGTACATGGGACTTCAATGTAGAACTACCGATTCACCTAAAATATATAGTCTTTATGTATATATTTTTATACCTATTTTTGAGATATTGCACTTTAACGAAAGGTATTTGTGTGGTTTTATTTTAGGTACAATCAAATGGATAAAAAATGGTAAAATGAGTGAAAAAGGATCAAATTTGGAGAAAAAAATGAAGAAGGTGCAAAAAAGAACTGTGGCGCCTAAGCTCCCAAGACTGGCGCTTACATGCTAGTTAAATAGAGAGAGTCATGTCTAAGCTCCATGAACCCCGCGCTTAAGCGCCAAAAGTATTTACTTGATGATTCATTGAATTTGGATTAATTTTTGAAGAGGTGTTTGAAGCAACCCATGGTGAAAACGTGAGAAATAGTTAATGAACACGAAAATTTATTCAATTGAATTTTAAAAGGAGGCAACTTCTAGAAGATTCATTTAATGGAGACACATTTTGAAGAGACACCAAGGCAGCCTTTGGAAAATTATAAAAGAAGACATGGATTGATCAAGAAAAAAAGGGGCAATTCAGATCATCATCTATAGAGACCGATCCAGTACCAACAACCATACACTGTCGCCACACCCACCGTCCACTTTTCTTTTTAGTTTAAGTTTTAGTTTGTATTGTACTTGAAGGATGAGATTAAAAGTAACTTCAAGACTTTGGTAGAGAAGATTTTGAGATAAGTTTTTATCTTTGTAAATAAATTTGGTTTTAATTTAGACTTCTTGCTTGTGTGCATGATTTAGTCTTTCAAACTCAAGTGTGGTTGTGTTTTCTTCATGAATTCTGAGTAGTTTTCTTTATGTTTTTTTTCTTAAAATGATAAGTGATTAAGTATTGGAGAGAAGTTGTGTGAAGTATTAGTCTTTAAGTTGTAATTATTTTAAACCTTGTACTTTATTTACTTCTTTATTTGGTCAATTAAGAGGTTAATACTGTTGTGAGAAAATATAAGATCTGAGATGAAATTGTCTCAGTCAACAAATAGTAAGAATCACATTTGATTTCATGGATGAGATTGTAGTTCATAGGGTTGAGTGCAAATAAATAAGAAAAAATACTTTGAAGAGTGTAGAATTAGAGGACTTTAGAGTGATAGACTAAAGCCCCCAATTTGGTTTATAGTTTTAGGTTTTGATACGAGATATTAGCCCCCTAGGTGGAGAGAGAAGAGGCAACTCTAGAGTAATAGCTAGTATCTTCCTTACCTAACCCTTCTTCAAGACTATTCAAACTATAGATTAGCCAATGTTCTTTATAGCAACTCTAGTAAGAGTAAAGAATATTATTAATCCTATTTGGCACAACACAGTTAGAATACTTTCACAACTGAATTCATATACTTGTTATTGATTTATGATAAGAAAAAAATATGTTTTGTTTATATTACCTTCATCTTTCAAATATCTAGTTAAGTTAATTAGTTGCTTACTTTATTTTAAATTATAAAAAATTACAAAAAGAATCAAACTTTCATTCCTATTATAACATCTAGTGTTTAAGTAAGAATATTTTTCTAAGTAGAATTTTGTTATCTAGTTTCGACTGTTTTGTAAAGTTGCATATTGTATTTTTCCCGTGGGTTCAATATTCGGGGCTTAGTAAAAAATTCCTATATTACTTGATAATGATATGTATACTTGCGTAGAATCCCATATTAAATATAATAATTATATTTTTATTTGTTTCAAAGTCACGAATCTACCTAAGTTTCTCTTGGGATCAAGTTTTTGGCTCCATTGCAAAGTAAGAGTTATAATTAAGAAAATTAAGAATATAATCACATACATCACATTAACATATACAAATAACTGGGAATAAGTTTTTGACGCCGTTGCCGAGGAAAATTAAAAAAATTGTAAAATTTCTGAAGAAATTTTTAGAAAGCAAATTTCTATTTTTTTAAAGTCCTATTTAAATTTTTTAATTTTTTATAAGAATATTGTAGTGTTGTTTTTATATAAAGTTTTGGTTTGTGTGTTTTTATTCAATTTTATGTGTTTCGTAGTAATGTATGTGTAGTTCAAGTTCTACAGGACTAGTTCCCTACAATTCTGAATTAGAGAGAACTATTAGAAAAATTAAAAAATTAAAAAATGCTGAAAAAATAAAAAATTTCAAGAAATGACAAATCAAAATAATCAAAATGTTGAAATTCATTGAAAGTTTAGACCTTTAAGAGATTATGCAAACCCTATGATGGATTAACTTCATTGTAGTATTCAAAAACCCACTGTAGTGGCTAATTCATTTGAACTGAAACCTACTATTATCCAAATGGAATCAAATAATCAGTTTGGGGGAGCACCAACTGTAGATCCAAAGCACCAACTGAAGATCCAAATTTACATCTTGCCAATTTTCTAGAATTATGTGTTATATATAAATATGATGATGTATCAGATGATGTTATAAGACTTAGAATTTTTTTCTTTCTCACTGAGGAATAAGGCTAAGATATGGTTACATTCGTTAGCACATGGATCTATCAGAACTTGGGGTGATTTAGCGCGGAAATTCCTTGTTAAATATTTTGCACCATAAAAAACTGGGAAGTTTAGAAATGATATTACATCTTTTTGTCAGTTTGAAGGAGAATCTATTTATGAAGCATGGGAATGATTTAAAGAACTTCTGAGAAAGTGTTCACACCATGCTATACCATATTGGTTAATAATTCAAATCTTTTACAATGGATTTGCTAGATCTATCAGATCTATTATCGATGCCACTATTGGTGGTTCATTGATGTCAAAACCATTTCATAACGCTTATGCTTTAATTGAACAAATGACTACTAAAAATTTTCGATGGCCTTGTGAAAGAGTACATCCTAAGAAAGTAGCCAATATTCATGAATTTGATGCTTTTGCAATGTTATCAAATCAAGTTGCTCCAATTTCAAGAAAGTTATACCAATTTGGAATGAATTTTTTTCAACCAATTGCAATGATTGAAGAGAATTCATTAGGTCAAATCGTAGATTATCAAGCATCATTAGAAACTTTTAATTTCATAAACAACAAGTAGAATAACTCATATTCAAACTATTATAACCCATGTTAGAAAAACCATCCCAACTTTGACTGGAATAATACTTCAGGTGGTAATAATCAATAATGGGGGAACAACCAAGTAAACCCCTTGGGAAACTGGAACAACCAAGAGAATAGTAATTATAGACCTACGTATCCTCTATATTTTAACAGTAATCCACAATTTATGGAGAAAATACTGTCTATAGAAAGGAAGTGATGTTACAAATGGGAAATCAGTTACAAAGTCAAGGAGTTACAATAACAAATATTAATAATTAATTGAGATAAATAACAAATTCATTAAGTAATAGATCCCAAGGAACACTTCCTAGTAATATTGAAGTAAATCCAAAAGACCAGAATAAAGAGCAAGTAAAAGCATTCAACTTAAAAGCGGAAGAGAATTGGAAGGTAGAATTCAAAAAGAGACTGAAGTAGAGAGAAAAGAAATTGAAGAGCTTGAAGAGGACGCTTCAAAAGGTTTAGAGAGACTTATTTCTCCACTTAAAGTTGACTTGGAAAAACCACCACCTCCATTTTCTCAGAGGCTTTGTCAACATAAGTTGGATAAACAATTTTTAAAATTTATGAAAATTTTTAAGAAGCATACAATTAATATTCCATTTGCTAAAGCCTTAGAATAAATACCAAGCTATGTGAAGTTCATGAAGGATATTATTAATAAGAAAATGAAGTTTGAAGATAATGAGAAAGTTGTGCTTAGTGAGGATTACAGTGTTATAATTTAGAAAAACCTTCCTCAAAAGCTTAAAGATCCTTATAGCTTCACAATTCCATGTGCAATAGAAGGTAGTTTTTATGGGAAAGCTTTATGTGATTTAGGTGCAAGCATTAACCTTATGTCATTATCAATTTAAAATATTGAGATTAAAAAAAATATCCCCTACTATTGTAACTCTGCAGTTGGCAGATCATTCAATAACATATCCTAAAAGAGTTATAGAAGAAGTCTCAGTGAAAGTGAATTAATTTATTTTTTCTATTGATTTTATTGTGCTAGAAATGGAAGAAGATAAGGAGATACCTATCATTTTAGGCAGACCTTTCCTAGCTACAGCAAGAGCAATGATAGATGTGTAGAAATGGGAGTTAACTATGCGCACAATGATCAAACAGTGACATTTAATATTTATAAATCAATGAAATATCCTGCAAAAGGTAAAGATGATGAATGCTATAGAATGGATGTGATAAGTACCTAAGTGAATACCATTTTAAAACAACTTATGAAGAGAAATTGGAAATTAAAGAGTTGGAACATGAGCAAGAAGAGGAATCAGATCAATGTGAAGATGTTTACAAGGAAGATTCAAATTATGTTCTAAAAAGTTTTGAAGATTTGGACATGACAGAAGAAGATAAATCTTTTTGTCCATCAATTAAAAAACCTCCTGAGCTTGAGTTGAAGTTACTTCCTGAACATTTAAAGGATGCATTTTTAGGTGATACATCAACATTACATGTTATAATTTCCTCAAAATTAAGTACAAAAGAAGAAATGAGTTTGATGAAAACTTTGAAGAGTTACAAAAAAGCCTTTGGATGGACAATTGCTGATATATAAGGAATCAATCCTTTAATTTGTATGTATAAAATTCATATGAAAGAGAACTCTAAACCCAGGGCTGATCCTCAAAAGAGATTAAGGGTCCGTTTGGGGCAACTTGTGCATTTCAAGATAAGCTGCTTATCCTGAAACGCAGCCCGCGGGCCGGCCACAGGGGTCAATCTGCGGCCTGCGTTTAGTGTAAAAAACTAAACGCAGTTTCGGATAAGTTGGCAAAAAGCGCGAACCAAACGGTACGACGACATTTTGAAAATGCTGCCCGCACTTATAAGCTGCCCCAAACGGACCCTAAATCCTATTTTGAAAGAGGTCATTAAGAAAGAGATTTTAAAGTTGTTAGATGCTGGAATTATCTACCCTATTTCAGATAGTGCATGGGTTAGTCTAATTCATTGTGCTTCTAAGAAAGGAGGAGTGATTGTGACTATGAATGAATATAATGAGTTAATACCAATAAGACAAATCACAGAGTGGCGAAAATGCATTGATTATAGAAAATTAAATTTCACCACTGGGAAAGATCATTTTCCACTACCCTTTCTAGATCAAATGTTGGATAGACTAGCCGGGAAAATATACTTTTATTTTCTGAATGAATGTATTAGTTATCAACAAATACAAATAGCTCATGAGAATCAAGAGAAAATAACTTTTACCAGTCCTTATGGTAAATTTGTTTTTAGAAGAATGCCCTTTGGTTTATGTAGTGCCCTTGCTACATTTCAAAGATGTATGATGAGTACTTTCTATGATTTAATTGAAAAAGGAATTGAAGTTTTTATGGATGATTTTTCAGTGTTTGAAACTTCATTTAAATCATGTTTGGAACATTTATCAAAAGGTTTTAAGCACTATGAAGAATGAAAATTTGGTTCTTAATTGAAAAAAATGCCAATTTATGGTAGTAGGAGGAATTGTTTTAGGACATCAAATTTCAGAAAATGGTATTGAAGTAGTCCCAGAAAAATTCAAGTGATCGCTAATTTACCTTACCCAACAAGTGTGAGGGAAATTAGGAGTTTCTTAAGACATGCTAGATTCTACATGTGGTATATTAATGACTTTTCAAGAATTGCTAAGTCTCTATGCCACTTACTTGAAAAAGATGTAATTTTTAATTTTGATAAGGAGTGCCTAAAAGCTTATGAATTATTAAAAGAAAACTTAGTCACTGCACCAATTATTGTTTCACCAGATTGGAAAAAACCTTTTGAACTAATGTGTGATGTTAGTGATTATCTTATTGAATCTATTTTAGAACAAAAACATGATAAGATTTTCAAAGTAATCTACTACGCTAATAGAACTCTTAATGAACCTCAAATTACTTATACCAAAACTGAGAAAGAGTTATTAGCAGTATTATATGCATTTAAAAAATTTAGATCATACATAATTGGAATTAAATGTATTATGCATACTGATCATTCTGCTATTAAATATTTAATGAAAAAGAAGCAAGTAAAACCAAGACTTATAAGATGGATTCTTCTTTTACAAGAATTTGACTTTGAAATAGTAAATAGGAAGGGAGTTGAGAATCAAATTGTTGATCATCTGTCTAGGCTTGAATTTGAAAAATCACTCTATTTTGAAAAAGAAATTAATGAACATTTTTCATATGAAGAATTATTCAATTTTAATAAGTGTCGTGTTCCATGGTATGCTGATGTTGTGAACCTCATGGTTAGTGATATTATACCCTATGGAATGACATACCAGCAGAAGTGGAAATTTTTATCTGAAGCTAAGACTTATTTTTGAGATGACCCATTTTTATATAAAGAAATAAATGATTTTATTATTCAAAGATGTGTGCCTTTAGAAGAAACTTATGAAGTTATCAAAAAATATCATAATTCTGATTTTTGGGGACTTTTGGAGTTGATAAAACAACATACAAAATTGTGTAATTTGGATTTTATTGGTCTACAATCTTTAGAGATGTTAACACTTATATCAAAACTTGTGATCGATGTCAACGAGTAGACAATATTTCTAGGAGAAATGAGACACCCCTCAATTATGTGTTGGAAATTAAGATATTTGATGTTTGGGGATTAGATTTCATGGGACCATTTATATCATCTTTAAAAAATTTATATATATTGGCAACAGTTGACTATGCATCCAAATGGATATAAGCTGTTGCTTTACCTCGATGTGATTCTCAAAGTGTTACAAAGTTTTTAAAAATAAACATATTTTGTAGATTTGGGATGTCGAGAGTGATCACAACTAATGGGGGAAGTCATTTCAGAAATGTAATGATGGAGAAATTATTTAAAAAATATTATATCAACCATCGAATTGATGTTGCTTATCATCCTGAGACAAGTGGTTTGGTCGAATTATCCAATTGAGAAATTAAAAGAATATTAGAAAAACTTGTGAATCTAACCAAAATGGATTGGTTAGTCAAACTTTACTATGCTTTGTGGGCATATAGGACTACATATAGAACTCATATAGGAATGTCCCCATACAAGCTAATATTTGAGAAAGCTTGTCATTTACTAGTTGAACTTGAGCATAAAGCATATTGGGCTATTAAAGAATTTAACTAAAATTTAAAGGATGCTGGTGAGAAAAGACTCTTGCAATAAAATTAGTTTGAAGAGATAAGAAATGAATCTTATGAAAGTGAGAATATTTATAAAGAAAATATGAAGATGTGGCATGATCAGAGGATTCTTACTAAAAAATTTGAGCCAGGGCAACAAGTTTTTCCATAAAATGCAAGGTTAAGATTATTTCTAAGAAAACTTAAGTCCAGGTGGATGTGCCCATTTGTTGTGATAAAAGTTTGTCCCTGTGGAGTTGTGGATGTCAAAGATCATAAAACTGATAAAACATTCAAAGTGAATGGTTATAGGCTGAAACCCTACTTTTTAGGGGACCAATTTAAATTGAATGATCTTATGTTGTTGGCTCAACCAGAATAAACACTGACTACGTTGGGCTGACGACGTTAAACAAAGCGCTTTGTGGGGGGTAACTCATAGTTATCAGTGTGTTTGTTTTGAATGTTATGTTGTTATGTTTGATTTAGAAAATCTTGGTAGTATTTTGAATATATAATTATTTAGTAATGATTCTAAGACCTTAAAAGATGACTTAGACATGTTAAAATGAGTTTTTGGATGTTAAGCTGGTCTGTGCTAAATTAAGCACTGATGCTTAAGCGCCAACTTTCAATGCTTAAGCGTGACAGTTTATTAAATGTGCTAAATAACATTTATAGAAGTTTTAAAGGTGGTTTAGTGGCTTTAAACATGGGATCATGGTCTAATAACGTGTCTGGATGTTTTAGGCATGTTTAGAGCATACAAATAGAAGAGTATGAGGAGAAGTCTCACCACACTTCAATTTAACCCTAAATTCCAAGTGGAGAGTGAGATTTCTTGCAAATATGTCATCTTGGGAGAGTGATTTGAAGAAAAAGGAGGAATCTATGAATAATAAATTCCTTATTCAGAGTACACAAAAGTTATACAATGGTTTCCTAGCCGTTAGTACTGAAGGAATAGCGGAGAAAATCACTAAAATTGAGGTTGATGTGGTTTCAATTGAAGCAAAAGTGATTGAAGTTAATACACATCTGGAGCATATGGGATGGAAACTTAAGATGCAATTTAGCCATACTAGTTTTGTGGAATAAGCAAACAAGGATATACATTTGAAAAACAAATGGATTAAAGAAGACTCAACCAGAGTTCACCACCGTCTATTCTATCAGATTTACATCCATAATGCTGAAGGAGAGACTAATGATAGGCTAGGATTTGTTCCACCAGAAGGAGAGTGGAATTAAGTTCTTTTGTTTAGTGTTTGAGTGTTTAGTGTTAGTTTAATTATGTTAAGTGTATTAGTGTTTGATTGTTTGTGTTAAGTTTATTTAGTTTGTTTTAAATGTTATGATGGTTTAGTGTTTGTGTTAGGAACTATCTCATCCAAGACACTTTGGATTGAGAAGCTATGTATTGAAAATATTTGTAATTATTTGTGAATTAATATAAGTGTTTGTTTGTGTGAAATTTTGTGTTGAATCTAATTGGTTAAGATTTACGAATCGTGAGGAAGAGGAGAATTGAAAGGGAAGAAAATATATATTAAAGATTTATAAGACCATTTAGGAGTGATGACATAGACTAGAAGTGCATAATACTTGAAACTAAAATGTCAAAATTTGTGCATTGGTGTGAGACCCCATGTATAAGTACAATCTAAACCGAGAGAGTGGCGCCTACACACCGAATCATTCACGCTTAAGCGCCGATTCACGTAAACTGGTTCGTGAACAGTTTAAAGTTAATTTTTGGTTTGAAAAACCATATTTTTTCCCTTAACATCGTCCCATACCTCTCGATTTCGTGATTTGGAGATTAGGGCATCCTCTAATTTGAAGATTTCTTGATGGTTTGAAGAAAAATTTGTTAGATTTGCACTTCTTGAGGTAAGATTTTCACTATGTATTTTGAGCACATTATGGATTTGACCAAAAACCACTATTCATGGTGAAAATTTAAGAAAAATCTATGGAAAATACA
Organism: Phalaenopsis hybrid cultivar; assembly: GCA_002079205.1. NCBI lineage: Eukaryota > Viridiplantae > Streptophyta > Magnoliopsida > Asparagales > Orchidaceae > Phalaenopsis > Phalaenopsis hybrid cultivar. Next base: position 421,622 of record JXCR01147529.1, on the reverse strand, counting down.
TAGATTTTGTAGCTTAAGATTTTAGGAGTTGAGTTTAATGATTTAGAGTGAATTTGGGATTTATTACGAATTTTATATGATTTTTAGAAATGTCCCCAGGGATGAAGAGGAGCAAAGGAAAAACTCAATTCAATTCAAGCAAATTTGTTAGTTCAAGAGCTCAGAATCAATACAATGATGAAATGCAGTAGAGGAAATTGATCCTCGAGCGATGTTTCAAGAGTCCAGGTAGAGCTGTTGAGGATGTGAGTGTACGCCGATAGTGAGAGGGATTTTATTGTTTTTCTACTGTGGCTGTTATCTCTGTTGTTCAGGAATTCTATGAAAATCTCTTAGGGGTTGAAGAAGTAGTCATGGTTAGAGGGAAACAAGTACCTTCCTTGCTGGAGGTAATAAATAAGTTCTATCAATTGCCCCCTAGCACATTATACTTTTATTCAAACTATAGTCTGAATGAAGAGGAGTTAGACAAGATTATTTCGTCATTGACTGGTGGAAGGGAATTGTGAAAAACTACTAATGAAAGAGGAGTCAGCTTCCCCACTTCAAAGTTGGATGCCACAGCGAAAGCATGACAATACTTTATTTCTGCTCATTTGCTGCCTATAAATCACCTCAGTGAAGTGACCCGAGATAGAGCAACCTTGAGCTATTGTATTCAGTAGTTCAAGCCCATCAATATTGAAGCTCTGATTTTTTATGTTATTACCAATTCTGCCATCGCTGTTACTATGCAGGTTTGGGATTCACATCCTTGATGTTTTCATTATGCGAGCAGACTGGTGTTAGATTTGATAGCTGCAAGGTGATATTGTAGCCACTCAGGCCCATTACTAGTGTCATTATGAAGTCTTATTAACATCATTCGATTTTTGGCTGGAGAGGTGGATTTAGCAGTTCAGGTGCCTCTACATCTCGAGCTTCTACTTCACGTGCTTCAACATCACAAGGTCATACTTCTTGATCTGTTTCTCAGTCACAGTTATTGCAAAGGATATTGGACAACATCAACTATACTGCTGATATGGTATTGAATTTAGAAAATTTTGCAAATCATATAGATGTACATATGAGGAGAAATTCCACTCATGTTTAGAAAACCTCATGAGAGGTGACCATAGTGTAGTTTTCCCTCAATATCCAAAATATCCATCATATGAGCCTACAACTATTTGGCATAGTGACGAGAGTGAAGCTAATGAGGAGGAGCATGATTAGACTGAGTTCTATAGTTTAGTTTTTTATGTATTGTTGTGAACTTTTTGTGATAAAGTTATATTGTACTGTTGTTTTGTTTTGAGTCATAGTTGTTAAGATTGTTAGTTTTGTTTGTGTTTTGTTTTGTTTGATACTGCTGTGAAGTATTTATGTTCTTGTGTGTAGTTATTTTGTTTTTTTGTAGTAATTGTGTTAACTGTGTTGTTTAGTGTATTTAGTTAAGTTGTGTTGAACTTAATCTTGAGTCTTAAGAAGGTTTAAATTATTAATAATTTTTACTTAAGAACTTCATGTTTTAAAATTTACAATTTACTACCAGATATTTTCTTTATGTTGCGTTGTGAATGTTTGTTAGTGTGTTTGTTTCCTTTTATGTTATCCTCCACTGCATAGAGATCTAATGAATCTCTATAAGTGTTAGACAAATTAAAATTTGATCAATTAATTTTTACTCCTGTTTTTAATTTTTGTAATGGTATATTTAGGATGTAAAAATTCCTGCAAGCATGATATTTTTAGTTTTCATTCCTGTATATATATATATATATA
>JXCR01147529.1:380695-410720 GCA_002079205.1 Phalaenopsis hybrid cultivar | reverse complement strand
CATGAAATCCAAAAATGTTGATGACACATTGTGATGATGTGCATCTAAGTAGGCTTAAATGGTCTTTAGAAATATTTTCAAAAGTGTAGTGACATATGATGTCACTTAGATTTAGAGGAAAGAAAGAAGAGCTATTGTAAAATACTACACTAGTTGTCCCACGCAACTAGGTATTCTACTAGTCAATCTTATGAACCATGATAGTCTGATTGATGCTCTCAAAAAGTGTGGTACAGGGCTTGAGCAAGCCTGATTAGAAATTACTTCATTAAAATAAATGAGTAAAAGCTTAAAATAGCTCCTCGATTATTAACAAGTGTCCGATTTAGTTTGAAATTTTTAGGATGCTTCAATTTAGTCCTAAACTATTAAAAGTTGATTCAAATTGGTTCTAAATTAGATTTTTCATTAAATTTAATGAAGGCCAACATGAATGGAAATGTATTTTTGTCTTTTATGTAATTATTTATAAATATATCCAGCATAAAATTATTGTATATATTTTTTGGCTGAACCTAGGCTAAATCTTGCTTAAAATCTTATTAAATACTATTCAAATACGATTGAAAGCAAACATCCCAACCTCTGAAATCCCACTTCACCCCTATTTTTTTCTTTTAAATCCATTAAATAATTTATTTTGCTGCATATATTACGTTTTTCTTCTTCAACGAATTACTTCTCTCCACAAACTTATAGTTTCGTAATTACCTGGTTGGAGTCACAGTTTCTCCAAGTTGAACCGATGCAGGTTGAAGCCGCCTCTTTTTGCAATGAATGATGGTCAAGGGGCATGCACTAGAGCTCACATAGAGATGAAGCCTTGTCGTCGACGCAAGCACTGCTGATAGAGAAAGAGACAGATACTACTCTGTTGAGTGGAGAAGCATTAAATGAGTACTCTCCTTGAGTTGCTTGCTCCGTCGATGGTGAAACAAAAGAGGAGTAGTCATGCTCGGAGGGAGACAAAGTCTTGTCGTCGATACTAGCAACACAGATGGAGACGAAGACGGAGACAATTCCTTTGAGTAGAGAAGCAACAAATGAGTACACTCCTTGAGTTGCTTTCTCCGTCGATTGTGAAACAAATGGGAGAAGGCGCATGAGTGGCGGAGCATCGAAGATTTAGGTTTAAGGTGAAACTATTTTGTATATGAATCCTCCGCTAAGAATCAGCGAGCTCTTCATGTGTTTAATTTATGAATTTTATAAATAAATGGAATTATCCTTCAAAATATGAATTAAACAGAAAAATTTATTTAGGATCAATTCATAACAATTTTTTATTGTCGGAGACTAAATTAGAGCATTTTAAAACTCGGGGACTGAATTAGACACTTCTAAATAGTCAAGGGACTATTTTGGACTTTTTCTCATAATTAAATTAATCAAGTTAAGGGTAGTGAAGTATGATGGCCATATCACTCTATATAAATAATTAATGCTTGCGCTAATTGCTAGATGCATATGTCCAAGGAAATATATATGATTGGAACTCACAACTTAGGTTGATCAAAGGTTAATTTAAGTTGATTATAACACCATACAAGTGTGTGCATATTTAAAATTTTTGTATTAGCAATCTATACAAAATCTAAAAAATTTATATGAGATTCTCAAAATTATTTGAATATCTAAAATTCAGAAAAACTAAATACCTTGGAGGTGTTTGAGGTATAATTTAATATTTAGAATTTTTTATTAATACTTGAGAAAGTAAAACTCAATGAGCAGTCAAAGTCAGATTCTTTTATTTTAAATTATTGAATAGTTAAAAATTATAGAAGATTGTTAAGGATATTTTGGAAATTATCCATACTGAAGTAAGATTGGACCGAATAACCTTTCAAATTTCTCAAATCAAATTGAAATGCGCTTCTTGATATTGTTGATCTTTTTGATAATTTATTTGATATTTTTCATAATCATCATCCAATAAATGATACCTTAAACATATTCATAATTTGGGAAATTTTCTAAAATATTTGAGTACGTATAATCTTTGATGTTGATCTTGGAATGTTCTAAGTTGGATTAGCCATTTTGATTGAGTTAAACATTTTTAGTCACTACACTTGTGTAAACTTTAGGATTTTTCTCAGCCTAATTCTTGACTTCTAAATCATATCAGTCAAAATGTCAGTCAGGTATTGAGCTATTCCTCGATTTTGAATAAAAATAGACTGTCTTTTTTGAAGTTTTGCTTATATTTTATTTTATGTACAAAATTTAAAAAAATAAAAAAATAATGATATTATAGATTAATGAACTAATTATGTCATCACAACACAATAAAACAAGACAAGAAGAAACCAAATAACACATTACGCCATGTAAATAATTGCTTGCAGTAATTCTTAAGTTGATATTTAATACTTTTAATGCATGATCCTCATTTAACAAAATTTAATTATAATATACATCACCAGTTGGACATCTAGCAACTATAAAAAAAAGTTCATTTTAGTATGGAAAACTAGCCATAATAAATCGTAGGTTTTAACTTTAAGAAACTAACACATATAGCTATAAGCTGTGCATTAACAAAGGGATTGATAAAATGTTAACCGAACTAAATCTTAGTCCTAAGCTAAATGAGTAAAAAGCCCCGACTCATCATAACCAAATGTATACAAAAGTTTTGGTGTGGCAAAAGTCAACTCATATTATTATGACAGATTATCAAGTTAGCTTGTCTTACAGAATGCCATGAAGTTAATGTTTTATACCATACTACTTTATTTTTTTTTAAATTTTTTTATTTTCTTAAAAATAAAAAGATTCATATAAAGTGTTATGTTAATTTTTTATTATGGCATGATGGTTATCATTATTGGATGTAGTATTATTCAATAATGAGAATTAGCTTATTACGAACAAATCAAGGGTTTGTTTTGGGCAGCTACAGTTGTTCTGCGAAAGGAGCTGTGGTGATAATTATAATTTTTTTTTTTGAAAAAGTTAGATCGCAGTTTTCTAGCAGCAAACACACCTAGTTAGGTTCGGTGATAAAACACAACTTTCTACTGCAGTATTTTGAAAAACAGATGAAACACTGTTTTGCTAAATAAAAAAAACTACGGTGCGACACCACACCACCGCCCCAAATGCACTCTAAATAGTAAAAATGAAGGGATTATTTTCAAGTTAATTATGCCGATTATTCTCATTATATGCAAATGCAATAATATACAAAAAAGGTAATTGAAATAAACTATTATGGTCAAGATTGAAGTATTTGAATGTGTTGCAACACTTATAAAATAAAAATGTTATGAAATTTTGAGAAAGCTCCGAACATTCGAACTGTATGGCATGTCCAAGTAGAGATAATTTATCTAGAAATCAAATGAATGATTAGAGTATATGTATATACCTTAAACCAAAGTGTTCAATCTCAAGTTGTAGCTACCCAGTAGAGTATTTTAGCCAAAGATACATATTTATGTTAGGTCATAATAAAAAAAAAATTGTAATATGATTAAATTTAAAGGATTTTCTAGTAAGAAATGCCCTAAATCAAAGAATAAAAGACATAAGTTAGCCAAAGGAGTACTGCCTGAATTTAGAGTACTTTTTTAGTCAAATACGCATGATTGACAAGTTAACATAGTAAATGTGGGATGGCTATACTAGAATAGACTATATCAATGGAGTATGACTAGTTTAATAGGATTCATAGTAAAAATAACATGATTGAGGAAATGAAGAACATAATCAAAAGAGCATTATTGTGCTAAATGATGATATAACTAGAGTTGTTAGTTAAGTTTAGAGAAAGCCTGGCTAAAATGCTTAAACAACCTTACTAAATGAAATCAAATTAATGTATTAATTAATTTGTTGAAATTAAAAAAAGTTTGATGACGTGCTTGGTAATGATGTGCGTCTAAGTAGGCGTAAATGGTCTCTAGAAATATTTTCAAAAAGTGTAGTGACACATGATGTCACTTATACCTAGAGGAAACAAAGTTGAACTATCCTAAAATACTACACAAGTTATTCCAAGCAACAAGAGCTTCTACTAGTCAAGCTTACGAACCATGATACTCTGATTGATGCTCTCAGAAAGTGAGGTGCAGAGCTTGAGCAAGCCTAATCAGAAATTACTTCATTAATTCAATTAATCAAGTTAACCATCTAGAGTGAAGTATAATGACCATATAACTCAAGATAAATAATTAATGCTAGTGCTAATTGCTAGATGCATATGATCAAGGAAATATAGGTAGGAACTTGTCAGCTTAGGAAATTTTCAAACTCTAGAAGTTTTATAGGAGATTCTCAAAATTATTTAATTTAAATTCATATAAACTAAATATCTTGGAGGTGTTTGAGATTTAATTTAATATTTAAAAATTTTATTAATATTTGAGAAAGTCAAACTCAAAGAGTAGTCCAAGTCAATTTATTTTATTTTAAATAAATGAATAGTTAAAAAATATAGAAGATTGTTAAGGATATTTAAGAAATTATCCATACTGAAGTAAAAGTGGGTTGAATAACCTTTCAAATTTCTCAAATCAAATTTAAATATACTTCTAAATATTAAAATATTTATTAATGGCTAGTTTTAGCCATTATTAGTTTCTATTTATTCTTAATTATTGGCTTGGATTCTCTATTATTCCATTTTTTTTCTACTGTATCATGTTTTTATCTCTTTTTTTACTAGTAGATCCAGTAATCAGTATTTATACCCCTCTTTGCATCAATAAAATTTACCTGAGTTCTATTCTCGAAGTTAAAATGGTATCAGAGCTAGGTTCTAACCTAGTTGCTGGGTCTCTCCCCTAGCCGCCGGCTGATAGGCATTCGTTCCAGAGTTAGGTCTCCCTCCAGCCGTTCGATCCAGATCCCCAGTCCAGACGCAAGTTCTTCCTCCAATGGCTAGGTCTTTCTTTGCAGACGGGAGGACTTCTTCTGCAACGACTAGATTCTCCTCCAGAGAGCCACCACATTGATAATCCCTCTGCTGAGACTGATTCAAATTTTTTTGAGTTGATGAGAGTGGATGCTTAATTTTCGATGAAAATACAAAACTCTATTGAACTTATCAATCTGGTTATATTACTCATTGCAACTGTGTTAAAGATGTGACATAGGAATTGCCTTTTGTGTTTTATGGGAGATAAAAAATTTCTCGAATCTTTGATGTATGCAAGGAGTTTTATTGAGCTGAAGAATATGATCAATCTCTTAACACGTCTCATATGCATTAACGTGTTTATGAAGAATTGAATGCACTATTGTCTTTTAGTACTGATGTTCGAGCTCAGCAAGCTCAATGAGAGCAAATGACTATTATGAGTTTTTTAGCTAGCCTTAACTCGTAGTATAAATGTGTCAAATCAAAGATCCCATTTGACCCATGAGTTACTACTTATAGCGAATCTTATACTAGAGTTTGCGTACTATTCTGAGCTTTCAAGCTTCACTCGTGCAAAAGCTCAGTGCTCTTGTTAGTGAGAAAAATATAGACATTAGTAAATCTTAGTCTAAAGGCAATTATGGAAGTGAAACTTCAAATTCTAGAAATTAAGGTTCAGTGGTAGTTTGCTACTACTATCATGAACCTATTCATTTAAAAAAAAATGTCAGAAGTTGCTCAAAAAGAATTTGAAGGGTTCTTGATCACAGTCAGCTCACATGGTCACTACGAATGAGGTCTCTCAAAGTCAGACTCTCTTGATTTTTGTAGATGAATATGCTAAATTCATCCAATTTCAAGAAGCATCTAAGTAATCTGCCTCTATCATTGTCTTTGCTGAGTCAGGTAATAATGATTCTTGTCTTCTTTTCTTTTCCACATAATGGGTCATTGATACTGGTGCTATAGATCACATGACATGTCATCCAGAACTCTTTCCCACCTTTTATAAGCATCTTTCTTCCGTCACTTTAGCAGATGGATCTACACTTAATATTCTTCGTTTCAACACCACCAATGTTACAACTACATTATCTTTGACTTCTACCCTCAGTTATCTCAATTCTCTTTTAATTTTGTTTTGGTTAGCAAATTTGCACGTGTGCTTAATTGTTGTATAATATTCTTCCCTGATCATTGTTCATTTCAACATCCTATGATGGAGAAGATGATTATTAAATGACTTGAGTTGGGGGGACTATACATTTTGGATAACAAATTGCCACGACCCATAGCCTATTCCAGCACCTTATCTCTTTTTTAAATCCATTATCGATTAAGACATCCATCACTACAATGTTAAAAAAGTTATACCCTCAGTTTCAACAATTATCATTTTTACAAAGAGTTATACCCTCAGTTTCAACAATTATCGTTTTTAGATTGTGAGTTATGCCAATTTGTTAAATACCTTCATTTGTCGTATGTTTACAAATTAATAAAAGAGTTAGTCATAGTTTTGAGTTGGTTCATTCTGATGTTTGGGAACCTTATCCCATTTTATTTAATGAATTTAGATATTTTGTTACTTTTGTGGACGATTTTTCTCGTATGACTTGACTTTATGAAATCTCGTACTGAGTTACTGTAACATTTTTAATTTTTCATGCTGAAATAAAACTCAATTCAATGTTTTGGTTAAAATTTTGAGAAGTGACAGTGCCAAAGATTATTTTTTTGCACTTTTCCAGACATACGTGACATAAAATAGGATGTTTCATCAGTCATTCTGTGTCAATGCTCCATCCAAAAATAGAGTAGTTGAAAGAAAAAATAGAAATATTCTTAAGACTACTAGAGCTTAGTTGATTCAAAATAATGTGCCCAAAAGGTTTGTGGTTGATGGAGTTTCTACTGCATGTTTCTTGTTCAATCAGATGCCTTCTACTATTTTACAAATTCAGATACCCTATCAAGTTTGATTTTCAACTCACTTATTTTCCTATTAAATACGTATATTTGGGTGTCCTTGTTTTGTTTGCAATACTGGTCCATAGGTTTCTAAGATGGACCCTAAGTCATTGTAGTGTGTCTCTCTATGATACTCTCATTTGCAAAAAAGGTATTGGTGTTTTCCCTCTCTTGAATAAGTACATGGTTTCTGCTAATATTACTTTTCATAAACTAACATCATTCTTTGATGACTTATTGGTACATAAATCCTCACAAAATTCTATTGAGTTGTTAATGTATCACATCTTCAAATCTTGCTCCAGCTCCATTTTCCATCTTCGCCACCAACAACTCAACCTATACCACCTATCACTAATGTTTGATCTTGAAGATCTTATTGTCCTAGTACTAGTCCTACAACGATATCTTCTTCAGTGGATCATCTTCCCAATGATCTTTTTTGGCCTACTGTTTTTCGAAGAGGTAACCGTTAATGCGCATATTTCTTCTTATGCTAAATATGATCAATTGTCTTCTACTTCTTGCTAGTTTATTACTTCTCTTGACTCAGTTGAGTTTTCAAGATCTATTCAGCAAGCCCTATCACATTCTAGATGATGGGCAGTGATGCTTGATAAATGCATGCCTTAACTGAAAATGGAACATGAGAACTAGTTGAATTATCCTCTGGCAAGAAAGTTGTTGGCTGTAAGTGGGTATTCGTAGTTAAGTTTCATTATGATGTATCTATAGCTTGTCTCACAACTCAGTTGGTTGCTAAGTGTTATGCTCAAATTTATGAGATTGACTACTTGGACAAGTTCTCTCTTGTAGTTAAGTTTACTTTGGTTCGCCTCTTCGTATCCTTGGTTGCAATGAATAATTGGCCCCTGCACTAGGTTGATGTGAAGAATGCCTTCGTGCAAGGTGATCTTTTAGAAGAGATATATATGAAGCAACCCCTTGGGTTTGTTGCTCATGGGGAGTCTGGGAAAGTATGTCAGCTTTAGAATTCATTATATGAATTGAAACAAAGCCTCGGGTATGGTTTGGAAGATTTAGCGAAGCAGTAGAAGAGAAAAAGTGATCACAATATTTTTTTACAAGTGATTTGCTTTTAAGATCATTTTGATGGTGGTGTATATTGATGACATTATTATTGCTTGAAGCGATATGCAAGAAATCTTATCATTGAAATTATTTCTTCAGAAGTGGTCAAACACTAAAATCTTGGTTCTTTGAAGTACTTCTTGGTGATTGAGATATCAAGGCGCAAAAAGACATCTTTCTATCTCAACAAAAGTATGTTTTTGATCAATTAGTACAACAACAATAATAACAAGCCTTTATTCCACTAAGTGTGGCCAACTACATGAATCCCTTTTCTCCATTGTATCCTATTGAGTGTCATATTTTCATTTGATTCGAATAGATTGAGATCATTTTTGATACAATATGCCCAAGTCGTTTTGGGTCTACATTTGTGTTGCTTAACATAAGTTGAATATAAAACTTCTACGCTCCTAATTGGATCATCAGATCTTTTCTCCATTGTATCCTATTGAGTGTCATATTTTCATTTAATTTGAATAGATTAAGATCATTTTTTATACAATATGCCCAAGTTGTTTTGGGTCTACATCTGTCTTGCTTAACATAAGTTGAATATAAAACTTCTACTCTCCTAATCGGATCATCAAATCTTCGATATGTAAGGTGACTAAACCATCTAAGATGACTCTCTCTAATCTTATTGGCCACTGGAGCTACACCAACCCTTTCATGAATCGATTCATTTTCCGTTTTGTCGCTAAGTGTCAAGCCACTTATCCACTAAGCATTCTCATCTTAGCAATTTGTTTTATGCTTCTCTTTTAAAAGTCTCACCACCATTTTATAAAATTTTTCTTAAAGTCTAAGCGATAATTTTCTAACACACAATAGGCCCGATGTATTCTTCCACTTCAACCAACCAACTTGTATTCTACTAATAACATTCTATCTATAGCATCATCACTTTGAACAATAGACCCGAGATATCTAAAACGTTCACACCTTTTAATGATTTGATCACCCATAGTTATAGCTCTGCCACTGGAGCTACTACTACTAAAAATATATTCCATGTATTCAGTTTTAGATCTAATCAAATGAAGGCCTTTAGAATCCAATTTAGACCTCCATAATTCAAGTTTTTCTTTTTATTTGTCCTTTTATTATTTTAAGGTTAAGATTTGATTAGGATGAAGAGCATCCCCACATTGCATCGGCTTTTAATTTTTTCCTTATATTCTTTCAGTCCAATAGACCCAACTGCCACAATCTTCTGAAGTCATTCCGACTGTGTACACATCAAGACATGAAGAATTTAATGTAAATTTAGGCACATGTCAAGTTACTCCAGACTGTTCCTCCTTTTCTTCTTGAAAGGATCTTGCTTGATAGCCATTTAAAGACTATGTCCTTTACTCTTCATATTTCAATTATTCTTGAAGTGGCAAATCATTGCTGATTCCTTATGCTGATGGAAAACCAGCTATTTTTGGAAACCAGAAACGAAACACTTTCAATTTATTTCTTCATTTTTGTAATACAACAAATAATTTTGAGGCCATAATGTAGAATATCACAGAATCTTTTTCCTAACTATATTTTTTATGCTATCTGTTTATATCACCTCCCTCACTCTCTCACGACACACACAGAGGGCAATTAATCATTGTCAACTGCATAACTCAACCCCTTCTTTCTTTTCTTGGTCAATGCACAGATTATAACAACTTTTTTTTTATCCAGCAATATCTGACGATTCATTTTAGCTACTCAAAAAATTACAACATGCTAATTTTGTAAGGACTGTTGAGTTGTTTGATCAGTCTTGCATTAGGTTTTTGCTTCAGTTTAGGAGCGGCTAAAGGTTAAGAACAGAAGCACATCTTCTTGGAAATGGAGATTATGCTGATCTTTTACTTTTTGGTTGCTTCTGCGCCCATATTGAAGATTTATAACCCACTCTTACTAAAAATATTGGGGGTAGATCTTTTTTATAAACTGGATGGTTGAAGAAATCCTATATTTTGGTTGCTGTTCATACTTGATGGATTTTATACCCACTCTTACTAAAATTAATCATTCTTGCACAACATAATGAATTTCTGGAAGATTGTCTTTTGCATGCCTATGAAAAGAAGATATCAACAAAAACCAGACANGTATCCTATTGAGTGTCATATTTTCATTTAATTCGAATAGATTAAGATCATTTTTTATACAATATGCCCAAGCCGTTTTGGGTCTACATCTGTCTTGCTTAACATAAGTTGAATATAAAACTTCTACCCTACTAATTGGATCATCAGATCTTTTCTCCATTGTATCCTATCGAGTGTCATATTTTCATTTAATTCGAATAGATTAAGATCATTTTTTATACAATATGCCCAAGTCGTTTTGGGTATACATCTGTCCTGCTTAACATAAGTTGAATATAAGACTTCTACTCTCCTAATCAGATCATCAAAGCTTCGATATGTAAGGTGACTAAACCATCTAAGATGACTCTCTCTAATCTTATTGGCCACTGGAGCTACACCAACCCTTCCACGAATCAATTCATTTTCCGTTTTGTCGCTAAGTGTCAAGCCACTTATCCACTAAGCATTCTCATCTTAGCAACAATTAACTTTGTTTTATGCTTCTCTTTTAAAGGTCTCACCACCATTTTATAAAATTTTTCTTAAAGTCTAAGCGATAATTTTCTAACACACAATAGGCCCGATGTATTCTTCCACTTCAACCAACCAACTTGTATTCTACTAATAACATTCTATCTATAGCATCATCACTTTGAACAATAGACCCGAGATATCTAAAACATTCACACCTTTTAATGATTTGATCACCCATAATTATAGCTCTGCCACTGGAGCTACTACTACTAAAATTATATTCCATGTATTCAGTTTTAGATCTAATCAAATGAAGACCTTTAGAATCCAATGTAGACCTCCATAATTCAAGTTTTTCTTGAACTCTTTCTCTATTCTTATCCACAAGAAGGATATCTTCAGCGAAAAGCATACACCATGGTACATCCTCCTGTAAATGTCCAGTAACAACATCCAACTAAAGAAAAGATATATGGGCTTAAAGTTGATCTCTGATGTAATTCAACTGAAATAGGAAAATACTTGGTCAATTCTCCTTTTGTTCGAACACAATTAACAAATGACTTGAATAGAAGTCATATTAACACCTTTCTTCTCTAGAACTCTCCAAAGGACTTCTATTGGAACCTTATTGTAAGCTTTCTCTAAATTAATAATAATCATATGCAGATCCACTTTTCTCTTTTTGCACTTCTCCATCAAGCCTCTATATAAATTTACAATTTTCATAGTAGACTTGCCCGACATAAATCCACACTGTTTATGAGAAATCTTTGTATCTTGCCTTAACCTCTATTCATTTACCTCTCTCATAATTTTAGATCAGTTAATAGAAGCAGAAAAATTAGGTGTTAAGCCATGCAATACTGTGATGCTTCCTAATTATCAAGTTATCAAGAAGGAAGCACTTTTTAATGATCCCAAATGATATTGGAAGTTAGTGGAAAAATTAAACTACCTCAAAGCAACTTGCCTTGTCATTGTGTACTCAGTTAGTATTATATGTCAGTTTATGTGTTTCCCCATAGTCCATCATTTGTTAGCTTTGGAACAGATATTATGTTACCTTCAAGGAACTCATGGAAAAGGGATTCTATATGAGAATCATGCACATAGAAATATTGAATGCTTCTCTGAGGCTGACTTGGTAAGTTTCAAGATTGATCGAAGATTCATTACAAGATAGTGTTTTAGTTGGCGGTAATTTGATCTCATGGAAGAGTTAAAAACAAAATGCAGTGTTACGATCACATGTAGAATTTGAGTATCGAACAATAACACAAATTTCAAGTGAATTGATGTGGGTCTACTAATTCTTTTCCGAAATGTGTTTTATGATGACAGTTCTAACAATTTTTTGTGATAACCAAGCTGCAATTTATATTGCTTCAAACCAATCTTCTATAAACGAACTAAGCATATTGAGATAAATTTTTTTTTTTCTTAATAGATTTAACAAAATCTGATATCTACAGTTTATGTAAAGACTAGGCAACTACTAGAAGACATCTTCACAAAAGCCTTTAGTGGGGCTAGGTCCATTTCTATTTGTAACAAGCGGGGCATGATAAATATCTCAGTGCCAGCTTGAGTGGGAGTGTTATGGACATTATTAAATTTAATAAGAAGCTTGATTTTAGGTAACATAATTAGAGATCTAATTACACATCTTTTATATATTATAACTTTAATAGGAAGCTTGATTTTAGGTAACCAAGTCAAAAGCTCAAGTTCAAAGTCTATACTAGTTGATCTCCACCTTCCATATCAAGATTTTTTTCTAATTTGTACTTTTTTAATATTTTATTCTTCATCACTTAAAAAAAAATAGTGCTTTTACAATGGATATTCCTTTTGGGTACCTTCATCATTGATAATTGAATCCCAAAATTGGATATTCTCTCAAGTAAAATCCTAATCTCTTCCACCATTTTTTGTTACTATCTAAATTATTTTTATTTTTTGTTTATTTTGCGCTTATAGATGCCTCTCCATACATGCCATGTATTATGAAAGGATACTTTGTGTAAGAAGTGCTTGGATATATCAAGAAGTTACTGAATTGTGCGTGCAACCTTCTTTTATGTGATTTTTAAGCTTCTTGAGTAGCAACACTAAGTTCTTATGTTGTTCTACTCAGGGATGGTCCTTAATCTTTAGATAGGTAGTTTACTCTAAAGATTAAGGAAATCTTTTGTGCTTGCTTAATTAAAAAATTGCTATTAATGCTAGTGGAAAACTATAAATGAGAAGGGGCTTCTCCTTCAAAAACCATGGACAAATGAGTACCTTATGACCGGGTAAGGGAACCGGGAGAAATGCTCTCTTTTGAATAAATGGTAAAGAGTTTCATTGGTTAAGAGTTGAGTTGAAAAACATGTTTGGCAAGAGCTACATACATACTAGGAAGACATCCAACTAAAATGATTTCTGCAGCAAATCTTTTTATTTTTTGAGCTTCTTAATACACAAAAAGAATCTCTCCCAAAACAGTTGTTTGTTTCATAGTTAACTCGATATAAACTTCTGAAAAAACTCAAACATCATATTCATTCAAAAAATTTCAATGTGCTAGAGTAATTTCTTAAATAACTGTGAACTTTAATGATATAAAATAGCAGCTACAAATCTTTGTTCTTTTTTGTTAATAGCTTTTGTTTTTAAGTGTATTACTCTTATTTTCTAGAAAATAGAAAAACTTCACACACACATATATAAGATACACTAATAACAATCTTGTCCCAATATATTCTCAACAACATAATTTAGGTTTTTTAATGATCAAAATCCCCGCATAAATTTTATGTTTTTTTATTGATAATTAACGTAATTTAAATTTACATTTTAGGTTTCCCCAGCAAATATAGAGGCTTCTTATTATCTCATTCTTTATTTATTTTTTTACTTTTCTAATAAATTGATTTATTGATTCAGTAAAAATAGCATCACCACATTGCGTGGGAATTTTATTTGTCCTTTTATTATTTTAAGGTTAAGATTTGATTAGGATGAAGAGCATCCCCACATTGCATCGGCTTTAATTTTTTTCTTATTTTCTTTCAGTCCAATAGACCCAACTGCCACAATCTTCTGAAGTCATTCCGACTGCGTACACATTAAGACATGAAGAATTTAATGTAAATTTAGGTACATGTCAAGTTACTCCAGACTGTTCCTCCTTTCTTCTTGAAAGGATCTTGCTTGATAGCCATTTAAAGACTATGTTCTTTACTCTTCATATTTCAATTATTCTTGAAGTGGCAAATCATTGCTGATTCCTTATGCTGATGGAAAACCAGCTATTTTTGGAAACCAGAAACGAAACACTTTCAATTTATTTCTTCATTTTTGTGATACAACAAATAATTTTGAGGCCATAATGTAGAATATCACAAAACCTTTTTCCTAACTATATTTTTTATGCTATCTGTTTTTATCACCTCCCTCACTCTATCACGACACACACAGAGGGCAATTAATCATTGTCAACTACATAACTCAACCCCTTCTTTCTTTTCTTGGTCAATGCACAGATTATAACAACTTTTTTTTTATCCAGCAATATCCGACGATTCATTTTAGCTATCTCAAAAAATTACAACATGCTAATTTTGTAAGGACTGTTCAGTTGTTTGATCAGTCTTGCAGTAGGTTTTTGCTTCAGTTTAGGAGCGGCTAAAGGTTAAGAACAGAAGCACATCTTCTTGGAAATGGAGATTATGCTGATCTTTTACTTTTTGGTTGCTTCTGCGCCCATATTGAAGATTTATAACCCACTCATACTAAAAATATTGGAGGTAGATCTTTTTTATAAACTGGATGGTTGAAGAAATCCTATACTTTGANAAATGTAATGGGGCCTGGTAAGATGCCTTTCTTGTTCTATGTTTTTCTCTTATTATTTAACGTTTAATGTTTAAGCAAAAACACATCGATTCTACATTCATGTTTGGGAGATGATTATTATTTTCACTTGTTTAGCATGGTATTACAGCAATTTTCTGCACTTAACCTTGTGCCATAGCATTGTCAATTCTGCGACATGATATTACTTTCGTGATAGTACTTTAATGATGTCACTTTCTTCGATAATCTTCAAATGCCATATATTATAGATATGGATTCGTAATCTTTTTTTTGTCACAGGTTTGACACTTTACCTTTTTCATCTCATGAATTTCCATTGAATCCTAATTTCTCCTTGTAATATTTTTCAGAAGGATAAAGCGTTTATGCTCTTTTGTTTGGGGGAGTAAGTTTTGTGTTTCACTCTCCTCGACACAGTTTGCAGTCAAAATAGTTGTTGCATCTTCAAATTTTGTATGAAGTCCCTTGTCATTGGGGCAAGTATAATAATGATTTGGAGCAATGTATTGGGATTTTAGGTCAGAAAAAATAAATCTTGGTATTGTTACCATATGTCAAAAAGCTTCATGCACTAGGCACTGCTGCATACACCCTGCATTGGGAGGAGCTTAATGCACTAGTGCGCCTTAGGGAAAGGTTAACCTATAAAGATTTTTTATCCAAAATCGAATCTCTAATCTATTGTCACAGATTTGCTTTGAAGCCTTTTTCTGTGCTGGTTCAGTAAGTATTCTGTATTATTCTTTAATTATTTAGTATTGATATTATACTATAGTTTGTCGGTGGAGCTATTTTTGATAATTTTTTTTTATGAATTGTCCTCAAAATTTTGCCTAGTGCTGATTGTATTATTGTAAATGAAAAATCATCATTCCATGATCTTTATAATACATTTTAAGAAAGCTAAAACAAAGGGATTCGTGCTGTCTAACATCATAGCTTGTGTTTGAGCTTCTACTACCTGGCATTAATTCTTTCATACTGAAACTAGTAGGAAATTCAACGAAAAACACAAAGCAAACATTTATTGATACTACATTAGGGTTACAACATGACACAAATGGAAAGGGAAAACACAATAACAAACCAAGATCCGACTAGGTCCTGAAGGGAAGATCCGAGGGCGGAGTGGCGTAGGCAATGTGGTGAGGGTAGAAGAAGGTTTGGTGGCTTTGAAGTCGGTTAGAAGGGGTTTGGTGGCCGGTAGGTGGGCTGGACAGCAAGGATGGCTGTAGGGAAAGTGTTGTCGGGGGCTGGTAAGTAATTCGAAGCACTGGGACCGCCCTCCTATGTGCTGTAGTGGGGCTGTCCGATGTGGAGGAAGGGGCTGGAGTAGTAGACAGCTCGTAGGAGTGCTGGGAAAGGGGTTCGACAGGCTGGGAAGTGACTGAGACAGCAGAGACATCTACAGTAAAAGGGTGGCAAGGTGGCTTGGGATGGTGGGAAGGCTGGACAACAATGTTAATGTAGATAGGAGCGGTAGTGAGGTGTTTGGAACGGGTGCAAAAGTTGGATGATAAGGGGAAAGGTAGTTGCAAGGGTGGTCAAACAAAGAGCAAGGGTTTGGAGTGGCTGGTGGTTGAGGGAAAGGGAAAAGAAGGTTTAGGGAAGAAGATTTAGTAATATACAACACCATCTTGGAGTAGGATACAACTGGATTGTCGGGAAAGGGGACTGAGACAGCAGAGACATCTACAGTAAAAGGGTGGCAAGGTGGCTTGGGATGGTGGGAAGGCTGGACAACAATGTTAATGTAGATAGGAGCGGTAGTGAGGTGTTTGGAACGGGTGCAAAAGTTGGATGATAAGGGGAAAGGTAGTTGCAAGGGTGGTCAAACAAAGAGCAAGGGTTTGGAGTGGCTGGTGGTTGAGGGAAAGGGAAAAGAAGGTTTAGGGAAGAAGATTTAGTAATATACAACACCATCTTGGAGTAGGATACAACTGGATTGTCGGCCAAATAAATGTCGCGCATTCTTTATTTCAGGATTTAATTTTCTTTAGTTTATATATGTGATTATAACTTTATAAAATAGTATTTTAACTTTGAAAAATAATGTTTCAATTTAATTTATATATGACTATAATTTAAAAAAAATGAATTTAGAAAAAGTGAGACCGAATAGACCTCACATATTTGATAGTCTAGATGGTTGAGCGCGATGCCACAAATAGTACACAATCCTGAAGGATAAACATACAATTTGTTAGTAGGTTTAATCACCTAAATTAAAGAGTTTATGATGTCCGTTTGGTCTGCGAAACCTTTTTTATAAGCCGAAAAGTTCCCTTATTTAACATGAGAGGTTATATATGATTTATATTAAGCTGAATTCTTAAGTTCATTATAAAAACAAACATTTATAGTTAATTACATCTTTGACAATTGAAATCACCTAAGAAGACTCTGGATTAAGATTAGTTGTTATGTCTTCAAGATTTCAAAGTTCAGGTTTCCAAGGTTTAATATATGAAAATCAAAAGGGAAGAGCTCAAAATAGGAACAATTATTTTAAGAGTTCAAAGGAAAGAAAAGTAGGAGATGCCACGGATCCGAGGAAAACCCCGATGATTTCCCAACTACCCTAGTGTTTGACTTTGTCTTTGAAATGATATTATTTAGTATTTCAATCCTGCCATATTATTTTAGGATTTAGGATTTATATTCACACGATGCCCGATCGCGCAATTAACCTAAGAAGATAGGAGTATTTACGTTGTAGCGAACGACGACTTCAGAATCTTTAAAAGATTTAGGACTTATAATGCATAATAGATTGGTGCAAAGACCTAAAATGGAAGTGAGGATTTATGTCGCACTAAGCGGACTACCTCGAAGTCCTATGAGTTTGTTATTTATTCTATAAAAATTTCAACTGAGGATCGTCCTTGACTTTGCTTTTGTGGTCTCGATCGTCGCCCTCCGTTCGCTTGCTTCGACGTTCCTGACGGGTTTGCTACTCCTGTAAATGGGGTCGGTGTCGCAGGTGAAAGTAAACGAGTTTAATGGAAAATTTAACAGGTGGTAAGCATGCATTTATACAAATAGGAATGAATAGGAAAAACATCACCAGAAAATCTCGAGGAAAGCCACAAATGGCCCATGGTAACTCGAAGAAAACTATTAGAAATACGAAGAAAATCCGAAGTAAATCACGAGTGATCTACAAAAACTTCAATAAAACTGGATGAAACGTACGAAAAATCCGATGAAAGAAAGAAAACTGTAAGCATTCGGGTTAGGGTAAACTTAGATTTTAGTTATTTTCAAGAGACTTTGAAGGCAATCATCGGTCATCTGTATGTATAGAGCATAACATTCAACTAGAAATTTCCATCAATACAATTTTAGGAGGGGAATACTTGGCCAATATAGGTAATTGACGAGTGGACAATTGAATTATATTTCTTAAAGTTTATATTTTGACATACATATAAGCTTCATGCATATAAGCAAAATTTATATCTTTTTTGGTAGTCAAAATATTTTGTAAATGACGTATCTGTTCTTATCATTGTACTTTTAAAAAATTTAATTGTCCTCAAGTCGATCACACTGTCGGGTAATGACGGTAGCAATTTAAGAAGACAAGAATCCTCGCTAATCTAGTGTTGGTGAATAATATTGTCAGCCTACATTTTCACTGGGTCTTTAGGTTGGGTCCTGATGTCGTAGAATGCAATATTATCCCGCTCTACCACCGGATGCATTTGTCATCACGGGCTTAAACCCAAAAAAAGGACCGTCCACCTTACGATCTTGCTTGATGGTTCATATATAACCACAACTATATATGNAGGCCAAAGCGGTAAGAGGGTCAGCCTCCAATATTGACTCAATAAAACACCTCAAATGAATAACAAAATGAGTACACTCATCAATAGCTAGCTCTCTTTTCCAAACAACTGGTGTAACAATCCGAAAGAGGTGTATCAAAAGGATTCAATTGCTAGCCCAAAATACTTTGAAAGACGCATTTTAGAGGATTCCAAGTTGCTCCCAATTCAATCCAAACCTGCCAACAGTCGCACTTCGAAAGGGGCCCAAATTGCAATTAAATACTCCCAACAAATATCAAAATGGTGATGCATTGCAGTCAATTCAGCCCGAAGAACTAGGCATTTCAATCATCCTAAGATATTGAACAAATGGATATACCATCTAACTCTTTCTCACAAGTAGGATAGGTGGCTAGTAAAGGGGCAGCACGGAGGCAAATCCCTAGCACGACATAAGAAACCACCCACCAACAAGTTTTGGGTAAGACAAAAGGGGAAACAACCAAACCAACTTAAAGAAAGCCTCAAATAGTAGGTCTCGGGTATGGGCAGCAAAAGGAACCACCAAAACCGATAGAACAAGGCCCAAACAACTAATCTTGGGTAGGAGCAACAAAAGCACCACCAAAACCAATACAAGGAGGCCACAATAATGATTTTGAAAAGATCAAACAAGGGAAATCAATCCAAACTAACACAGGAAAGCACTGACATGGGCCTCGAAAAGAGCTCTCGGGTAGGGCAGCAAAAACAACACAATAGAGCCCACATAGTTGCTCTCGGGTAGAGGCAGCAAGGCAACAACCTACACCAACACAAAAGAAACCCATACTGCAAATTTCAGGTAGGAGCGGCAAAAGGAACCGCCAAAATCGACAGAACAGGGCCCAAACAGCATGTCTCTGGTGGGGGTAGTAAAAGGAAACAACCCACACCAGTAGGGAATACCAACAGGGGCCTCAAATAGAGCTAGTAGGGAAAACAATCCTAACCCCCCCAAGAAAACAGCAGCAGGCGTGCCAAGTAGGGGAAATAACCCAAAATAACACATAGGGGTACAAGAAGGGTCTCAAATAGAGCTAGCAATAGGAAGTTACAAATTAAAACTCCAAAAGCTCCAAAAGAAAAAATAACAACTTGCACATATGTCTCGACTAGGGGGGCAACAACCAAGCCCTAAAACAATAAGTGATGAGTTTTATAACCATGTCAAAACCTTTTCGTAGACAATTAAACTCACCTAAGAAAACTCTCGAATAAGATTAGTGGTTCTGTCTTTAAGATTTCAAAGTTTAGGTTTCCATGGTTGAATATAAGAAAATCAAAATGGAAGAGCTCAAAATAGGAACACTTATTTTAAAAGTTCAAAAGAATAAAAAGTAGGGGATGCCACGGATCTTAGGAAAACCTCAGTGATTTCTCAACTATCCTAGAATTTGGTTGTCTTTGAAATGACATTATTTAGTATTTCAATCTTGCCGATTTATTTTTGGATTTAGGACTTATATTCGGACGATACCCGATCGTGCAAATGACCTAAGAAGATAGAAGGATTTACGTCGTACCTAACGACGACCTCGGAATCCTAAAGAGAATTAAGACTTATAATGCACAATAGAGTGGTGAAAATGCCTAAAACGGAAGTGTGAATTTATGTCGCACTAAGCGGACTACCTCGAAGTCCTATGAGTTTGCTATTTATTCTACGAAGATTTCAACTGAGGATCGTCCTTCACTTCGCTGTTGTGGTCTCGATCGTCGCCCCCCGTCCACTTGCTTTGACGTTTCGCTTCCTGGAAAGACTACTCCAAGCTTCTTAACATATTGATCATAGGTTCGCGGTTTTGGTGTGTATAAATAT
This sequence comes from Phalaenopsis hybrid cultivar, assembly GCA_002079205.1. Lineage (NCBI taxonomy): Eukaryota > Viridiplantae > Streptophyta > Magnoliopsida > Asparagales > Orchidaceae > Phalaenopsis > Phalaenopsis hybrid cultivar. Next base: position 390,725 of record JXCR01147529.1, on the reverse strand, counting down.
ACAATTGTTAGGTCAGTGACTCGCTATAGAATGCCTCATAAATCGGGTGTCCTGTCTTCTATCCTAAAGGCTTCTGCAATTCTATAGAAGCAACATTAATAATAAGAAAGAAACATGCTACGAAGCGCAGTAAACAATAAACAGTAACATTGCAAGCATAAACTATATGTATACGCAGTAAAGTGCTGGAAATGAGTACGGTAAGTAAAGAAAGACAGTAAAGTGTGCAGTAAGAAAAGTAAAATGATGTAAATATAAAAAAAACTTGTATACCTGACAGGTCTGCTACTCCTGTAAATGGGGTTGGATGGAAAATTTAATAGGTGGCAAGCATGCATTTGTACAAATAAGAATGAATAACAAAAACATCACCTGAAATCTCGAGAAAAACCACAAATGACCCATGGTAACTCGAAGAAAACTAAGCATGCATTTGTACAAATAGGAATGAATAGCAAAAACATCATCTGAAAATCTCGAGAAAAGCCACAAATGACCCATGGTAACTTGAAGAAAACCAATTAGAAATACGAAGAAAATCTGAAGGAAATCACTAGTGCTATACAAAGACTCAAATAAAACCGTATGAAACGTACGAAAAATCCGAGTAAAGAAAGAAAACCGTAAGCATTCGGGTCAGGGTAGACTCAAATTTTAGTTATTCTTAAGGGACTTCGAAGGCAACTATCGGTCATCCATATGTATAAAGCCCGACATTCAACTAGAAATTTTCAAAGATATAATCTTAGGAGGGCAATCCTTAGCCCAATACCGGTAATTAACGAGTGAACAATCAGATTATATTACTTAAACTTTATATTTTTGCATGCATATATGTTTCGTGCATATAAACAAAATTTATTTCTATTTTGGTTGTCAGAATATTTTGTAAATAGCTTATCTGTTCTTGTCGTTGTACTTTTAAAAAATTTAATTGTCCACAAGTCGATCACATTGTCAGGCTAGGACCCCCTGCAGCCTAAGAAGGCAATGATCCTCGCTAATCTAGTGTTGGTGAATAATATTGTCATCCTAAATTTTCACTGTGTTCCTGGGTCGGGTCCTGATGTCGTAGGATGCGATATTATTCCGCTCTATCACCAGATGCCTTTGTCATCACGAATTTAAACCCCAAAAAAAGACCATTCAACTTATGATCTTGCTTGATAGTTTATATATAACTACAACTTTTATGTTTCAGACATAAGCACGTAAAACCAAACCAAAAAATAAGAAAAAAAACCGAAAAGAAATAAATAAGAAAAAAAAAGACTAACCCACCTCCGAAGCTAGTATAGGGAGGCCAAAGCGGTTGGAGGGTCAGCCTCAAATATTCACTCAATAAAACACCTCAAATGAATAGGAAAATGAGCACACTCATCAATAGCTAGCTCTCTTTTCCAAACTACCGGTGTAACAATCCGTAAGAGGTGTATCGAAAGGCTTCAATTGCTAGCCCAAAACACTCTGAAAGGCACATTTTAGAGGATTCCAAGTTGCTCCCAATTCAATCCAAAATTGCTCAAAAGTCGCACTTCGAAAGAGGCCCAAATTGCAACTAAACTCTCAACAAATAGAGTAGGGAGGAGCAGCAAAAGCACCACCAAAAGCATCACAAGGATGCCACAATAATGATTTCAAAAAGATCCAATAGGGGAAAACAATCCAAACTAACATAGGAAAACATCAGCAAGGGTCTCGAATAGAGCTCTCGGGTAGGGGCAGCAAAAGCATCACCAAGACAAACACTAGGGAGCCCACATAGCTGCTCTCGGGTAGAGGCAACAAGGCAACAACCTACACCAACACAAAAGAAACTCATACTGCAAATTTCAGATAGGTGCAACAAAAGGAACCTCCAAAATGGACAAAACAGTTCCCAAGCAGCTAATCTCGGGCGGGGGCAGCAAAAGGAAACAACCCACACCAGCAGGGAATACCAACAGGGGCCTCGAATAGAGCTAACGGTGAAAATAATACACAGGGGTACCAGCAAGGATCTCAAATAGAACTAGCAACAGAGAAGAGACAAAATAAAACTCCAAAGGCTACAAAAGAAAAAAAAAATAGCCACCTACACAATGTCTCGAATAGGGGGGCGGGGGGCAACAACCAAGCCCCAAAACAACAAGTGATGAGTTTTATAACCATGTCAAAACCTTTTCGTAAAACTGGAGCCAGGGAATCTACAAAACTAAACCAAGCCAACTCCATGAAACCGAAACCGCCAGCTCCATAAAACAGAACCGAATGAGCCCATAAAGCCGAGTCCACAAGGCTCCACAAAATCAAACAAAATCAGCTCAAAATCTCACAGCCAAACCAGTCCAAAACATTGCACACTTGCAGCTCAAGAGCCATCCAGGTAATGCAGCCTGTGGGTAAAGCTATCAGGGAACGAATCGACAAAGAAAATGCCTAGTATATAGAGCTGAAACAACATTTGGACTTCACATAAACTAAAGAAGGTGGATGACATAAATGCTCAGGTATGATAAGAACAAAGGAAAGAAGTCTTCACATGCATAATACTTGAATCATTGCCACTTATAAGTCTAACACCCTTAGCTGAGTAAGAAGGATGAAGTAATTAAATCAGACTCAACAGAAATGCTAAAGGTCTAAACATCCATAACAACATATAACAATTTCAAAATGAGATTCTTGGTAAGACAACCAAGCTCATACATATATATATTCTCTTTTTTTTTTCTTTTTTTTTTCTTGAAGTAAAGAAAGAAGAAAAAAGCTTGCTGATTTTTATCCTCTCGAGCTTGTTCAACCTCTGTCGAGCAGAAATGAGAGAAATTATTTTGCCTAAGCTTTTGAAAGAAATAAAAAGGAAGCCACAAAACTGCCAAACACCAAACCCTCAAGCACCAAGTCATAGCCGAGCAGAGATTTCAATAGAACCTCTCTTAGACTCAAAATTTGCATAATCCCTTACGTGACCTCCCCCCATGGGATTTATACTCGAAGAAGAAGAACGGGAGGGAGAAGAAGAGGGAGCGTAGTCGTATCATCGATGGATGATGGGGCATCGCAGGGCCTAGCTAACTAAAAGAAACAGATGCAAAAGGCTCAGATAATCGCAAACATACCGCAAAGGGGAACTGCGAAGTGAATCGACATACAATCGCGAGGTTCAAAGGGGACGAACGCTTCGGGCGCAGAGGGAGAAGTAGCTTTGTGCAGAGCGAACAGGGAGTCACCTCGACATGGCGTGGAGGGAATGCTAGGGCAGGCGACCAAAATCACATGGCTTGTGGCGTGCGTGTGTTTAGGTTAAGTATATTTAAAATACCCCGGCTTTCGTGCCATTTGTGCGTGTCGGGAATTTTACTGATGCGTATGTTCTTTCTAGCTAAGGTCGACGTTCCGGGGCATCTGGACAACCTCAGTGACAACTGGGTCGAAAACGTGTCAAATTCAAATTTTCTCAAAATTTTATTCCGTGATCGATTATTCCAGCAATTGATTCAAGCTTTATGAATCGTGAAGCTTTCTGTAGGTGTAGATGACGTGAATTTCAATATTTATGTGCAACGAGCGCGCAAATTGTGGTATTATCGCACCGTGAAAGCGTGCAGAAGTCACAATGAGTTTCCTATGATTTTAGGTCTTATGGGTTCTCGACTTAAGTTTTGTCACGCTGGTTTGAATCGACTCAACCAAATGTTGAGGATTTAGAACCGACCATTTGAAACTGCAAGGAGTCATGATGTGGCTCGAATTTCTAGTTGGTGCAGGTCCCAGAGTAGTCCTCGAAGAGAGTTCAAGAAGAAGTTCCAAGTTTAGACCCTTGGCTCTATGAAGAAGAAGAGACCTCACCAAAAATGAGGTCAACAAATGAATCCTAAATAGGTGTGGTAGGATGCGCTAGCATGCTTTACCTATTATCGTTGACCGAACTGATCAATAGAACCACCAAAAGAATGTGAAAAATATCAACATCAAGAGTTGAATTTGAATTGGAGTGAAGTTGAGTTCCTGCTAGCAGATGCATTCTTAATTCACTGCTATGAATATAAGCCTTCGAGCNTGCGACATGATATTACTTTCGTGATAGTACTTTAATGATGTCACTTTCTTCGATAATCTTCAAATGCCATATTATAGATATGGATTAATAATCTTTTTTTTTTCACAGGTTTGACACTCTACCTTTTTCATCTCATGAATTTCCATTGAATCCTAATTTCTCCTTGTAATATTTTTCAGAAGGATAAAGCGTTTGTGCTCTTTTGTTTGGGGGAGTAAGTTTTTTGTTTAACTCTCCTCGACACAGTTTGCCGTCAAAATAGTTGTTGCATCTTCAATTTTTGTATGAAGTCCCTTGTCATTGGGGCAAGTATAATAATGATTTGGAGCAATGTATTGGGATTTTAGGTCAGAAAAAAAATAATCTTGGTATTGTTACCATATGTCAAAAAGCTTCATGCAACAGGCACTGCTGCATACACCCTGCATTGGGAGGAGCTTAATGCACTAGTGCGCCTTAGGGAAAGGTTAACCTATAAAGATTTTTTATCCAAAATCGAATCTCTAATCTATTGTCACAGATTTGCTTTGAAGCCTTTTTTTGTGCTGGTTCAGTAAGTATTCTGTATTATTCTTTAATTATTTAGTATTGATATTATACTATAGTTTGTCGGTGGAGCTATTTTTGATAACTTTTTTTCATGAATTGTCCTCAAAATTTTGCGTAGTGCTGATTGTATTATTGTAAATGAAAAATCATCATTCCATGATCTTTATAATACATTTTAAGAAAGCTAAAACAAAGGGATTCGTGCTCTCTAACATCATAGCTTGTGTTTGAGCTTCTACTACCTGGCATTAATTCTTTCATACCGGAACTAGTAGGAAATTCAACGAAAAACACAAAGCAAACATTTATTGATACTACATTATGGTTACAACATGACACAAATGGAAAGGGAAAACACAATAACAAACCAAGATCCGACTAGGTCTTGAAGATCCGAGGGCGGAGTGACGTCGGCAATGTGGTGAGGGTAGAAGAAGGTTTGGTGGCTTTGAAGTCGGTTAGGAAGTGGTTTGGTGGCCGGTAGGTGGGAAAGTGTTGTCGGGGCCTGGTAAGTAATTCGAAGCGCTGGGACCGCCCTTTTATGTGCTGTAGTGGGGCTGTCCGATGTGGAGGAAGGGGCTGGAGTAGTAGACAGCTAGTAGGAGTGATGGGAAAGGGGTTCGACAGGCTGGGAAGTGACTGGGACAGCAGAGACAGCTACAATAAAAGGGTGGCAAGGTGGCTGGGGATGGTGGGAAGGCTGGACAACAATGTTAATGTAGATAGGAGCGGCAGTGAGGTGTTGGGAACGTGTGCAAAAGTTGGATGATAAGGGGAAAGGTAGTTGCAAGGGCGGTCAAACAAAGAGCAAGGGTCTGGAGTGGCTGGTGATTGAGGGAAAGGGAAAAGAAGGTTTAGGGAAGAAGATTTAGTAAGATACAACACCACCTTGGAGTAGGATACAACTGGAGTGTCAGCTAAATAAATGTCGCAGATTCTTTATTTTAGGATTTAATTTAATTTAGTTTATATATGTGATTATAACTTTATAAAATAGTATTTTAACTTTAAAAAATAATGTTTCAATTTAATTTATATATGACTATAATTTAAAAAAAAATGAATTTAGAAAAAGTGAGACCGAATGAACCTCACATATTTGATAGTCTAGATGGTTGAGCGCGATGCCACAAATAGTACACAATCCTGAATGATAAACATACAATTTGTTAGTAGGTTTAATCACCTAAATTAAAGAGTTTGTGACGTGCGTTTGACCTGCGAAACCTTTTTTATAAGCCGAAAAGTTCCCTTATTTAACATGAGAGGTTAGATATGATTTATATTAAGCTGAGTTCTTAAGTTCATTATAGAAACAAACCCTTATAGTTAATTACATCTTTGATAATTGAAATCACCTAAGAAGTCTCTGGATTAAGATTAGTTGTTCTGATAATTGAAATCACCTAATAAGGAGGCCAAAGCGGTAAGAGGGTCAGCCTCCAATATTGACTCAATAAAACACCTCAAATGAATAACAAAATGAGCACACTCATCAATAGCTAGCTCTCTTTTCCAAACAACCGGTGTAACAATCCGAAAGAGGTGTATCAAAAGGATTCAATTGCTAGCCCAAAATACTCCGAAAGACGCATTTTAGAGGATTCCAAGTTGCTCCCAATTCAATCCAAACCTGCTCAAAAGTCGCACTTCGAAAGGGGCCCAGATTGCAACTAAATACTCCCAACAAATATCAAAAGGGTGTTGCATTGCAGTCAATTCAGCCCGAAGAACTGGGCATTTCAATCTTCCTAAAATATCGAACAAATGGATATACCATCTAACTCTTTCTCACAAGCAGGATAGGTGGCTAGTAAAGGGGCAGCACGGAGGCAAATTCCTAGCACGACATAAGAAACCACCCACCAACAAGTTTTGGGTAAGACAACAGGGGAAACAACCAAACCAACTTAAAGGAAGCCTCAAATAGTAGGTCTCGGGTATGGGCAGCAAAAGGAACTACCAAAACCGATAGAACAAGGCCCAAACAACTAATCTTGGGTAGGAGCAGCAAAAGCACCACCAAAACCAATACAAGGAGGCCACAATAATGATTTCGAAAAGATCAAACAGGGGAAATCAATCCAAACTAACACAGGAAAGCACTGACATGGGCCTCGAAAAGAGCTCTCGGGTAGGGGCAGCAAAAACTCACCAAAACCAACACAAGAGAGCCCACATAGGTGCTCTCGGGTAGAGGTAGCAAGGCAACAACCTACACCAACACAAAAGAAACCCATACTGCAAATTTCAGGTAGGAGCAGCAAAAAGAACCGCCAAAACCGACAGAACAGGGCCCAAACTGCAAGTCTCTGGTGGGGGCAGTAAAAGGAAACAACCCACACCAGTAGGGAATACCAACAGGGGCCTCAACTAGAGCTTGTAGGGAAAACAATCCCAATCCCCCCAAGAAAACAGCAGCAGGCGTGCCAAGTAGGGGAAACAACCCAAAATAACACACAGGGGTACAAGAAGGGTCTTAAATAGAACTAGCAATAGGAAGTTACAAATTAAAACTCCAAAAGCTCCAAAAGAAAAAAATAACAACCTGCACGTATGTCTCGACTAGGGGGGCAACAACCAAGCCCTAAAACAATAAGTGATGAGTTTTATAACCATGTCAAAACCTTTTCGTAGACAATTAAACTCACCTAAGAAAACTCTCGAATAAGATTAGTGGTTCTGTCTTTAAGATTTCAAAGTTTAGGTTTCCATGGTTGAATATAAGAAACTCAAAATGGAAGAGCTCAAAATAGGAACAGTTATTTTAAAAGTTCAAAAGAATGAAAAGTAGGGGATGTTACGGATCTGAGGAAAACACCGGTGATTTCTCAACTATCCTAGTATTTGGCTTTATGTCTTTGAAATGATATTATTTAGTATTTCAATCCTGCCGATTTATTTTTGGATTTAGGACTTATATTCGGACGATATCCGATCGTGCAAATGACCTAAGAAGATAGAAGGATTTACGTCGTACCTAACGACGACCTCGGAATTCTAAAGAGAACTAGGACTTATAATGCACAATAGAGTGGTGAAAATGCTTAAAACGGAAGTGAGGATTTATGTCGCACTAAGCGGACTACCTCGAAGTCCTATGAGTTTGTTATTTATTCTACGAAGATTTCAACTGAGGATCGTCCTTCACTTCGCTGTTGTGGTCTCGATCGTCGCCCTTCGTCCACTTGCTTTGACGTTTTGCTTCCTGGAAAGGCTACTCCAAGCTTCTTAACATATTGATCAGAGGTTCGGGGTTTTGGTGTGTATAAATATACAGTTTTTAGGTCAGTGACTCGCTATAGAATGCCTCATAAATCGGGTGTCCTACTGTTTTCTATCCTAAAGGCTCCTGCAATTTTATAGAAGCAACATGAATAATAAGAAAGAAACATGCTACAAAGCGCAGTAAACAATAAACAGTAACATCGCAAGCATAAACTATATGTATACGCAGTAAAGTGTGGGAAATGAGAACGGTAAGTAAAGAAAGACAGTAAAGTGTGCAGTAAGAAAAGTAAAATGATGTAAATATAATAAAAACTTGTATACCTGACAGGTCTGCTACTACTGTAAATGGGGTTGGTGTCGCAGGTGAAAGTAAACGAGTATAATGGAAAATTTAATAGGTGGCAAGCATGCATTTGTACAAATAGGAATGAATAGCAAAAACATCACCTGAAATCTCGAGTAAAACCACAAATGACCCATGGTAACTCAAAGAAAACCAAGCATGCATTTGTACAAATAGGAATGAATAACAAAAACATCACATGAAAATCTCGAGAAAAGCCACAAATGACCCATGGTAACTCAAAGAAAACCAATTAGAAATACGAAGAAAAACTGAAGGAAATCACTAGTGCTATACAAAGACTCAAATAAAATCGTATGAAACGTATGAAAAATCCGAGTAAAGAAAGAAAACCGTAAGCATTCGGGTCGGGATAGACTCAAATTTTAGTTATTCTTAACGGACTTCGAAGGCAACCATCGGTCATCCATATGTATAGAGCCCGACATTCAATTAGAAATTTCTAAAGATATAATCTTAGGAGGGCAATCCTTAGCCCATTACCGGTAATTAACGAGTGAACAATCAGATTATATTATTTAAACTTTATATTTTTGCATGCATATATGTTTCGTGCATATAAATAAAATTTATATCTATTTTGGTCGTCAAAATATTTTGTAAATAGCTTATCTGTTCTTGTCGTTGTACTTTTAAAAAATTTAATTGTCCACAAGTCGATCACACTGTCAGACTAAGACCCCCAGCAGCCTAAGAAGGCAATGATCCTTGCTAGTCTAGTGTTGGTGAATAATATTGTCATCCTAAATTTTCACTGTGTTCCTGGGTCGGGTCCTGAGGTCGTAGGATGCGATATTATCCCGCTCTATCACCAGATGCCTTTGTCATCACGGCTTTAAACCCCAAAAAAAGACCGTTCAACTTATGACCTTGCTTGATAGTTTATGTATAACTACAGCTTTTATGTTTCAGACATAAGCACGTAAAACCAAACCAAGAAACAAGAAAAAAAAACCGAAAAGAAATAAATAAGAAAAAAAGAAGACTAACCTACCTCCGAAGCTAGTATAGGGAGGCCAAAGCGGTTGGAGGGTCAGCCTCAAATATTCACTCAATAAAACACCTCAAATGAATAGGAAGATGAGCACACTCATTAATAGCTAGCTCTCTTTTCCAAACTACCGGTGTAACAATCCGAAAGAGGTGTATCGAAAGGCTTCCATTGCTAGCCCAAAACACTCCGAAAGGCACATTTTGTAGGATTCCAAGTTGCTCCCAATTCAATCCAAAACTGGTCAAAAGTCGCACTTCGAAAAAGGCCCAAATTGCAACTAAACTCTCAACAAATAGAGTAGGGAGGAGCAACAAAAGCACCACCAAAAGCATCACAAGGATGCCACAATAATGATTTCAAAAAGATCCAATAGGGGAAAACAATCCAAACTAACACAAGAAAACATCAGCAATGGTCTCGAATAGAGCTCTCGGGTAGGGGCAACAAAAGCATCACCAAAACCAACACAAGGGAGCCCACATAGCTGCTCTCGGGTAGAGGCAGCAAGGCAACAACCTACACCAACACAAAAGAAACCCATACTGCAAATTTCAGGTAGGTGCAACAAAAGGAACCTCCAAATTGGACAAAACAGTTCCCAAATAGCTAATCTCGGGTGGGGGCAGCAAAAGAAAACAACCCACACCAGCAGGGAATACCAACAGGGGCCTCGATCCCCCGAGAAAACAACAACAGGTGTGCCAAGCAAGGTAAACAACCCAAAATAACACACAGGGATACCAGCAAGGGTCTCAAATAGAACTAGCAACAGAGAAGAGACAAAATAAAACTCCAAAGGCTCCAAAAGAAAAAATAGCCACCTACACATATGTCTCGAATGGGGGGGGGG
>JXCR01147529.1:360097-380651 GCA_002079205.1 Phalaenopsis hybrid cultivar | reverse complement strand
CAAGCCCCAAAACAACAAGTGATGAGTTTTATAGCCATGTCAAAACCTTTTCGTAAAACTGGAGCCAGGGAATCTACAAAACTAAACCAAGCCAACTCCATGAAATCGAAACCGCCAACTCCATAAAACTGAACCGAATGAGCCCATAAAGCCGAGTCCACAAGGCTCCACAAAATCAAACCAAATCAGCTCAAAATCTCACAGCCAAACGAGTCCAAAACATTGCACACATGCAGCTTAAGAGCCATCCAGGTAATGCAGCCTGCGGGTAAAGCTATCAGGGAACGAATCAACAAAGAAACGCCTAGTATATAGAGCTGAAACAACATTTGGACTTAACTTAAACTAAAGAAGGTGGATGACATAAATGCTCAGGTATAATAAGAACAAAGGAAAGAAGTCTTCACATGCATAATACTTGAATCATTGCCACTTTTAAGTCTAACACCCTTAGCTGAGTAAGAAGGATGAAGTAATTAAATCAGACTCAACAGAAATGCTAAAGGTCTAAACATCCATAGCAACATATAACAATTTCAAAATGAGATTCTTGGTAAGACAACCAAGCTCAGACATATATATATTCTCTTTTTTTTTTCTTTTTTTTTCTTGAAGTAAAGAAAGAAGAAAAAAACTTGCTCAAGATTTTTATCCTCTCGAGCTTGTTCAACCTCTGTCGAGTAGAAATGAGAGAAATTATCTTGCCCAAGCTTTTGAAAGAAATAAAAGGGAAGCCACAAAACTGCCAAAAACCAAACCCTCAAGCACCAAGTCATAGCCGAGCAGAGATTTCGATAGAACCTCTCCTAGACTCAAAATTTGCATAATCCCTTACGTGATCTCCCTCCATTGGATTTATACTCGAAGAAGAACGGGAGGGAGAAGAAGAGGGAGCGTAGTCGTATCATTGATGGATGATGGGGCATCACAGGGCCTAGCTAACTAAAGGAAACAGACGCAAAAGGCTCAAGTAATCGCAAATATACCGCAAAGGGGAACTACGAAGTGAATCGACATACAGTCGCGAGGGTCAAAGGGGACGAACGCTTCGGGCGTAGAGGGAGAAGTAGCTTTGTGCAGAGCGAACAGGGAGTCACCTCGACATGGCGTGGAGGGAACGCTAGGGCAGGCGACCAAAACCGCAAGGCTTATGGCGTGCGTGTGTTTAGGTTAAATATATTTAAAATACCCCGGCTTTTGTGCCATTTGTGCGTGTCGGGAATTGTAGTGATCCGTATGTTCTTTCTAGCTAAGGTCGACGTTCCGGGGGCATCTGGACAACCTCGATGACAATAGGGTATTTTAAATTTTCTCAAAATTTTATTCCGTGATCGATTATTCCAGCAATTGATTCAAGCTTTATGAATCGTGAAGCTTTCTACAGGTGCAGATGACGTGAATTTCGATATTTATGTGCAACGAGCTCGTGAATTGTGGTATTATCGCATCATGAAGCGTGCAAAAGTGACAATGAGTTTTCTATGATTTTAGGTCCTATGGGTTCTCGACTTGAGTTTCGTCATGCTGGTTTTAATTGACTCAACCAAACATTGAGGATTTAGAACCGGCCATATGAAACTGTAAGGAGTCATGATGTGGCTCGAATTTCTAGTTGGTGCAGGTCCCATAGTAGTCCTCTAAGAGAGTCCAACAAGAAGTTCTAAGTTTAGACCGTTGGCTCTATGAAGAAGAAGAGACCTCACCAAAAATGAGGTCAACAAATGAATCCCAAATAGGTGTGGTAGGATGCGCTAGCACGCTTTACCTATTATCGTTGACCGAAGTGATCAATAGAACCACCAAAAGAATGTGAAAAATATCAACATCAAGAGTTGAATTTCAATTGGAGTGAAGTTGAGTTCCTGCTAGCAGATGCATTCTTAATTCGCTGCTATGAATATAAGCCTTCGAGCTTGAATGTCAACCTGATTCGTTTTGTGAGTAATTAGAGAAAATTTATGGATTTAGGGAAGATTGAAGTGACAGATTTATGAATTTGTGGAAAATCTCGGGGGGGACAAATTTGTGGAAAGTATATGAATTTGTGGACAAAACCCGGGGGGGACAAATTTGTGAAAAAAATGGATTTGTGGAAAACCCGGGTGGACAATTTTGTGGAAAATATATGAATTTGTGGATAAAACCCATGGGGAGAAATTTGTGAAAAATATATGAATTTGTGGGCAAAACTCAGGCGGACAAATTTGTGGATAAAACATGGGGGGACAAATTTGTGGAAAACTATATGGATTTGTGGACAAAACACGGGGGATAAATTTGTGGAAAATATATGGATTTGTGGATAAAACGCAGGGTGACAATTTTGTAGAAAAATATATGGATTTGTGGAAAAAACCCGGGGGGACAAATTTGTGGAAAATATATGAATTTGGCGAGTGTGAAAGAGATGTGGCAGGGAGAAGATTGAAAAGAGATCGACAACAACACCAGACTGGGGAAACCCAACCTGTCATTATGGCAGGGAGAAGATTAAAAGAAAGAATACCAAGCTTGTTTTATTTGATCATTTTGTTTTGATTCGGCTTTGGTTCTACCTTAGCTCCTTTTCATTTAATTTTGGTGGACATCTATTGTTCTTATTTATATATCATTTTATTTGTATCGTTCTTTGTTCATCAATTTTCCTTTAGGGTCGAGGTAAACTCGAAATTCATGGCATTTGTAGTCAATTGCACCAAACAATGTATATGACAATTAAAAGCAATCATAATATATCAATTTCCGACTTTCTTCTGAAAATACACCACGCAAATCTACATAAAGCAATATAGCAAAACACATTTTCCAAATGTTTTCTAAAAAATTATGCGTACACTATTCACACATTTCAATGTGTGTCCCTGTACTCATTATGTCAAACGTTTGTTGTCCAGAATCCGTGTCTTAAATATCTGGCTAGTGAGTCATGTCGGGCTCAACCTCACCTTCGGAGATACTTCCAAAAGAATCAACCTTGATCCTTCTCAGACGTGTGCTATCCCAAAATGACTCATAGCTCAAGGGACTGTAAACCCTCCAACTCTGGGTCTGGTCTGTAGCGAAATGAAACTTTTTCTTCACTCATTCTTCGGAAAGTCATTGAAATCCTCTGACAAGGAACTGTCGAAATGCAATGTTTTGCCAAATCTACGTCGTTTACTTTCAACACCAAGACTGAATCTACCAGCAGTGGAATTTCTACTGGCTCTCGGAACTTTCCCGAGCCAATTGTCCTGAGGTCTATCCCGAACTTGATGTTGCATTTATTAACGAGCGAGGCGGTGTAGAAGGGCCTCACAAAGTCATGGTGATCTATATGGGACGGAATGCAGTCGCTCTCTTATATATTTATAATGCAGCTATTGGCGACACAACTACCAGGTAACACACGCCAAACCACCATTCGCCTGATCATTCCCTTTAGAAATGCTGGCTTCAGGTCCACTTCGTCGTGGCAAATTGTTCTTGGCGAGTTTCCCTCGCTGTCATGCGCCATATTGGATTGTGATCATTCCTTTGCCCCGCATCCACTTCTGAGGCTCGGAGTAAGTTCTCCGTCTTAATAAACCAACACACCCTTTATCTCTCAGATTGAAGACATAATTCACAATCTCTTCTTGTTCATGGTCGAAGAAGACATCTGTATGTAGCTCCAAACCTTCTAGAATGTTAACATACTTGCCCTGTATCCTCTAGAAGTGTTCAAAATTCTTTTTTCGCATCTTCTGGAATCTATCCAGCTCATCTTCAGAGATGATTTGCAACGGGCATGGTCGACTAACAAATTGGGGGACGACTCAACCTCTGCAATTCCCTCTTTCTTCTTTGGTTTGGAAACCGCTGTTTTAGCTGAGCACGTAGATTCACTTTTGCAGGAGTATACTCAGGAATGACATAATTTCTAACATAATCCGTATCGTCATTGCTAATGACAAATTTGGGCAATGCCACCCCCACTGATCTATTCAGGAGTTGGTCCCCTGATGCAACAATAACATTGGCTGGTATATCTTTCTTCTCCTGTCCTTCTCGTAATTAATCTAGCATCTTGCAAATGCGATGATTACAGTTTCGCTGTTGAGTGCGCTTGAGTGTTGCCCTTCTTTCAGGCTAAATATTTGTTGTTGAAGCACTGATAAGTTCACCTCTAGTCGTCATTGTTGGTCAACTTTTTCGATAGATTATAAAAATATGGATATGAAAATAACTTTTGAAATTTAATTTAAGTATAAAAATATATAATTTGAGGTTTTAAAAGTAGTATGTTTTAATTTTTGAAAAATGAGACCAAATGGATCTCATTCGTCCAATAGTTTGCATAATCGTGCCTGATACCGCGAATACTACACCCTCCCGAAAGATTAGTGTAGACCTCGGCGATAGACCCAATCCTGCAAACTAAGAGATTTGTGACATCCATTTAGTTTGAGAATCTTTTATATATGACCGACAAATTCCTCTATCTAATACAAAGATTAAATAGAGTATATTTTATTTGGGTTCCAAGTTCCCTATAGAGACAAACCCCTATAGTTAATTACATCCCAAATGACGGGAGTCACTTGAGAAAACTTTCAATAATGATCAATAGTTCTAGTCTTCAAGAATTCAATGTTCAAGTTTTCAAGGTAGGATGAGGAAAATCAAGTGGGAATGATTCAATGCGAAACACTTATTTTCAGGAATCCAAAGGAAGGAACAGGTAGGGGATGTCATAGATCATGAGGAGAAACCTCAGTGACATCCCGGACTATCTTACGGTGTGACTATATTTTTGGAGACAACGTTAATTAAGTATTTGATATTGCTAGTTTTATTATTTGGGACTTAAACTTGCATAATGCCTGATTATGCAAATAACCCACAGAGATATGAGGGTTTACGTCGTACCGTACGACAACCTCGGAACCGAAGTCGAGTTAGGACTTACGCTGCACAACCTGGTTGCACAGGAGCCTAAAAAAGCAGTGTGAGGATTTACGTCGCACTATGCGAACTACCTCTAAGTCCTATGGATTGTTATTATACTAGGAAATGATAATGCTGAAAAAGATCCTCTTGCTGATCGGTCTGAATTCCTCGCTGTGCTGCCCACAAAGTTGGCTCCAAGCTCCTGTCGTCGCGACGGCTCCGGGGTTTAAGTGTTTGAGATTGGTGATTTGTGTTTCTCAGTTTTTGTGTCAATGTTTTGGTTCTGTTTTGTTTCGGTTTGGTTTCAATGCTGGTTTTGCATGCAAAATAATCAAATTGCAGATAAATAAAAAGTACTTGAAATGTAAAATGCAGTATAGTAAAATGATGTAGATAAACTGTAAAGCGTACCTGGGTATCTGCTACTGTTGCATTATTAGTGTTGCGAGCATATTAAGATTTGCAACAGATTTAAATAAACTCGCAAGAAAATTAAACAAGGAGAGAAAACCCAACACGAAAAGTCATAAAAAAATGAGTTGTAAAAATCACGAGCAAAAGAAACCTGTAACCACTTATGACAACTCAGGACTAGGTATAAAACATTGGTAAAAGTGGGGGGCTCAGAGCTGGGCTGTGTGCTTCCCGACTTTGGGTAAGGGTTGCGAACTCGACAATCTACAGGAGGTAGTTCTCAACCTCAATCCAAATGACTAACCATGGACTTTTATAAATTTTCATAGAAAAATTATTTGATTTTCATGTAAAAGCTGTCGTTTAAGTTTTTTTTTTATGCATAGTTCTTTTTAACATGCAAAAGGGATTTTGTTTTATTTTTATAAATATTTTTGTAAAGTCATATAGTCCACAGGTTAGTCACTCTAATCGTGCTAGAACTACTTACAACTTAAGAGTGTCGGGGCAACGATCCCACCAAGAATCGGCGAATAGTATCATGGGTCATTCCCTCTCCCTTATTGAAGATCCTTGAGGTAGGAGATACTATTCTAATAATCTAACATCATATCCCTCGTTCAAGCACACACGAGCAATGTCGTTATCGCCCTCGCCACCTAGACTCTAGACTTATCCTAGTCCGATGATCCATATGTGGCGTTAAGAAATTTCCCCATTTGCCAGGAGGATTCGTATGTAATATTCAAACTCAAATCCCGATGCACTGGGTTTCATTGTAGGTTAAGTCATTGAGGGATTTCACTGTTGATTTAATTGAGGAAGCATGAACTACGCCTCAGTGCATCCTGGTGTCTAGTGCCATGATCAGTTTGTGAATCAGACTCTAGTGACGTGTTTCATTATTCATTTAAAAATTAGGTGGATGAACGTTCACCTAAGGTGTGCTCCTAAAATCTAAGAAGTCTATGCTGAGAATTAGGTGGATGGACTCTCACCTAAAGTGTGCTCCTAAAATATAAGAAGTTTATGCAGAGGATTAGGTGAATGGACTCTCACCTACGGTATGCTTCTAAAATCTAGAAGCCTATATTTTAACTTGTGCTTAAAGTAATTTAAGGCATTTCACCCTCAAATAAGTGTTTTCCAACTAATTAAATCAGAAATTCCCAATTTTTGACTTAACCATTTAAAAATAAAATAAAGGACAAGGCCGACCCACTTCCGAAACTAGCAAAGCCAAAGCAGGGGAAAAGCAAGTGAATCAACTTAAAAAAAAAGGTTTAAATTCTTTCAATATTTTAATTAAATTGGCCTTTAAGATGAGTGTTTAAATCTACTCCAAGACAATGTTTTGAGCGGCCCAAAATAACAACTTTTAAGGTTTCCAAATCAACATGTAAATTAGTGCTTAAATGATGCCCAAAACTTTTCTGAGGTTAAACCCAAAAACACTTTAAAATACTCCAAATCAACACTTTTAAAAGCCTCAAACACCACATTTAAAATGCCCCAAACATTAATTTTAAAATTCCAAAATAGCTCTCATGTAAAACGAAAACATTAATTTTAAATGTTACAAAATTAACTAGGAAACCTAGCCCAAAACAGTGACAAAGTCTCCCTAAAAAAAAATACATTTTAAGTCTCGAAAGCTGCAGCGAAACTAGTCTGAACCAGTCCCAAAATAACCCCTAAACAGTGTCAAAACAGTGCCAAAATTGTGTTTTTTAATTTTTCCAAAACAGTGTTCAAGGTTGGCCCAAATCAACATTCAAATCAGCCAACCAGTAAAAAAACTTAGCAGATAAAATGACAAAGTTTAATCACAACTTCAGAAAAAAAAAAGTTTGATGACTTTCTGGTCTTCAAAGTATGAATCATAGGATCAGCATACGCAGTGCTTGTCAGTGCCAACGGAAACAAAACAATTAATAAATGACCAAATTGTCGAACGAATAAAAGTGTTCAGCAGAATTAGGAGCAAAAATTAATATGTTGATTGTAGAAAGAAAGCTCAAAAGGTTTCAAAACAGAAGTAGGATAATATTAGCATAAACCAACTTCGCAAGGCTCCACGTTTGAATATGTGAAAGGTTAACTACTAAATACCAAGCAAAATCTTCCATATGCTCATCAGATAGGAGAATTCACATGTGTCTTCGGCGCAATGACCCCCTTTTTTTTGTTATCTCATAACACCATTGAACTCCTCAGCAAAACTACTATCCTTCAATTTAAGAGCACACATCATGAGACCCGCCCTTCCTCCAACAATATTGATACAAAAATAAAAAAAAAAGACATAAATTCCATGAGATACCAATCCCCCAAATGCTTGCATTTTTCAACTAAAGCATAAATTCAACTAACATTATTCAATGGAAACTGTTAAGGAGATCTCCAAAAAATAGTCTCAAAGGCCATAGAGTTCAACACCACATTATATCACAAAAACAATTTTTTTTACCCTTTCATGCATAGACAAAGTGGCATTTATGTAAGAAAAAAAAACAAAGAAAAAAAATAGCAGTTTAGGTGTTAGGCAAGTAAAAACACAGGATTGAATGGTAAGCTTGTAAATCTTCACTTTTTTTTTTATGCCGTGTACGCAACAAAGAACAAAGAGGAAGTGGAGCAGGTATACCTGGCCGAAGTGTCACCGGGAGAAGTTGGCCAGTGGGAGGCACGCTGGAGAAGAAAAAGGAGGAAGGAGGAGCTGGTATGGGTTGTGAGGGCTGTATCGAGAAGGAGGAGCAGCAGTTTCGACTGCTTTGGAGTCGTGCAGTGGAAAATGAAGGGCTACTGCTGCGTGAGCAGAGAGGTGGGATCGGGCGGTCAAGGAGGGAGGCCGAACGAACAAGTCTCGGTGGAGAAGGGAGCCAAAAGTTTTGGCGCAGGGGAGGGGAGATGAGTGCTTCGGTGCCGAGATGAAAGGCGAGTGGGAGAAACAAAAATGTAGACGAGCGAGGGAAGAGGTTTCTGTGGAGTGAGAAGGCGAAGCAGAGAAGTGGGGCTTGAGCGCTAGGCGAGGGCTGCGATGGAGTCGAACGAAGCTTCTCCTACGTAAGGAAGAGATGCGAAGGCTTTCGGTATAGAGAGGAGTGTGGGAAGGAGACGAATCGATCTCGGTGCAGAGGCAGGGGGAAGACGAGTCGAGTTGGATTTTTATCGAGAGAGGGAGGTGATCGTTGCAGGCTGTTTGACGTGAGGAGACGAGAGGCGAGCGGGGGTTTTGTTGCGCGAGGAAGAGGCGAGCGGGATCGAGCGTGAGGAGGAAGAGGCGAAGTGCAGAGGCGGGATCGAGCAGGCGTGCTTCGATGCAGAGAGACGATGATCGAGCAGAGCAGAGGATGGGGTTTGCGGCTTCTTCGGTGCGGGAGACGGGATCGAGCGACGACGTCTGGAGGTGCGTCGAGCGGGTTGAGGCGAGGCGAGCAACGTCTGGAGGTTCGAATGGAAGGGTTTTGGGTGCAGGAGGAAGCGCTCGATCGAGCCGGCCGAGGGTTTCCTGTCGAAGAGCAGCGGCGAGCAAGAGGAGGAAAGTGCGAACTCAAAAAAAATTCCTACCGAAAGGAAATTCAGCGAGATTTGTATCCCGCGCCTCTCTAATGCCGTTACAGGTGCATGGAGCGGGCTATCGAATGCCTTCCATACAGGGGCAGTTATATTAGGTAAACACTAACTCCTAATCAAATCTAATTAAGATGAAATTAGGCGGTAAAATTTGAATTTTAAAAGTTTGAAATTTGAAATAATCGTGGCTTGTGTTCAGCCTGTGTCGAGCTCGAATTGAGCTCGGACTGAACCCAAACTCGTGCTCCGCTAATTAAAAGAAATGTGCATCAATTTCCGTGCAGTTCGCGCGAGTGTGGAACCACAGCAATATGAGTGTCTTTTACAGCTAAAATCGACGTTCCGAACGCGTCGGCGCGGTCCGTTTCGTCATCTGGGGTCGTCCGGGCGAGTTTGCTGGCGGGCGAGTCAATTTAAGTCGAAATTGTGTGTGGTGCAACGAGTGTGTTCCCGAGTCACCGAGGGTTCACCTAAAGTCGTATGATCCTGTAGGAACTTATTGTCGGGCCCTCTACATGCTGATGCTTAGCCCTTGCAACTAGAAGTGGAGTGCTGGGAACCACCAGACCTTCTGCATGTTGGTCCTTAGCCCTTTGCAACTAGAAGTTGAGTGCTTGGGACCATTCGTGCGAGTTTCTTTCACAAAAATGAGTAAAGAAGCGGTTTGAAGTTCTATGGGAGGTGGGCTCCATTACTAGTCCAGAGTTAAAGAAGCGGTTTGAAGTTCTACGGGAGGTGGGCTCCATTACTAGTCCGCTAGGATGGTCAATAAAGAACTCCTAAGGCTAGATTATGGGTTCTGGTAGTAGGAGACTAAGACCTCACTAAAATGAGGTCAACAAATGGACCCCCAATAGATGTGGTGTGTTGAACAAACACACTGCGCGTATTGGTGTTGACCGAAGTGACCAACACAATCAAATTAACCATCTTAGTACACCATACTCAGAATGAATCGATCCAGAGTCAAAATCAAAATTGAGTTGGGACTTTCTACCAGGGGATTCTCAATCCAAAGACAACAGCTTACTGAAGAATTTCAAAAGTTTCTGCTGGGGACGAAGGGATTCGTCAGATGTTTGGTTGTTTTGTTGTCTTACAGAGATTGTTATGGTTGTATGGAGTGTCGTGGTTGGAAGGGGTGTTGTAAAAGGATTAGGATTGAAACTATCTTAAATGTGCAAATATGTTGAGAAACGATTAGTGTTAAACATCTCCCAAATGTGCTGAGAAAGAATAGGACTAAGCCTACCCCCAAATATGCTGAGAAAGAATATCATTAGGCCTATCTCAAATGTGACAAGTGCTGAGTGCTGAGAAAGGATTGAGATTATACATATCCCAAATGTGCTGAGAAAGGATTAGGATTGAACCTATCCCAAATGTGCTGAGTGCTGAGTGCTGAGAAAGGATTAAGATTGAACCTATCCCAAATGTGCTGAGTGCTGAGTGCTGAGTGCTGAGTGCTGAGTGCTGAGAAAGGATTAGGATTGAACCTATCCCAAATGTATTGAGTGCTGAGTGCTGAGAAAGAATAGGATTGAACCTATCCCAAATGTGCTGAGTGCTGGGAAAGAATAGGATTGAATCTATCCCAGATGTGCTGAGTGCTGAGTGCTGAGAAAGAATTGGATTGAACCTATCTCAAATGTGCTGAGAAAGGATTAAGATTGAACCTATCCTAAATGTGCTGAGTGTTGAGTGCTGAGAAAAAAAATAGGATTGAACCTATCCCAGATGTGCTGAGTGCTGAGAAAGAATAGGACTGAGCCTATCCTAAATGTGTTGAGTGCTGAGTGCTGAGTGTTGAGAAGGAATAAAACCATGTTTATTCTACTTGCTGAGTGTACAAATTCGTGAAACATGCATTAATGGAATTGTGGTGATTGCGGGGTTTTGCAACGATTTTGTGAAATTCACGAGAGTTTATGAGGGTGCAGAGGTGCTGCGGAATTATACATATTTGCGACGACTTGGAGATTTGTGTACTTGTAAAATTGTAGAGATTTGTTGAGATTGTGAATGCAAGAATTTGCGGAGGTTTGTGGGTGTAAAGATTGTGAAGATTTGTAAAATTGTGGAGAATTGCTAAGAAATGTGAATGCAGAAATTTACGGAGGTTTGTGACTGCAGAGATTACAAAGATTTGCTGATATTTATGAAGTTTGCAAAATTGTGGAAAATTTGCGGAGATTTGTGAAGGTTGCAAAATTGTGGAAAATTTGCAGAGATTTGTGAATGCAAAAATTGTGAAAATTTGCGGAGATTTGTGAGGGCTTGTGAAGTGAGAAATTTATGAAACTTATGAGTGCAGGATTTGTGGTATGAATGTTGAATCTTGTCGAAGTTTTATGTGGAATTTATAGAAATTTATGCAGTGCGGAAAATGTCTGTATGAAGAAATCATATTCAGAAAGAGTATGAAGGGACTCATTTCCAACTCAATGGTTGATCGAAGAAATGTCCGTGTGAAAAGAGATGCAGTTCCAATAGACCCAATTCTAGACAACTATGTCATCAGTGCTTCTTTAGATACCGTCCATTGGCTTAAGGCATGTTTAAAATTAACCCATTCTTTATGGTACTATGCGAATTGTATTCTTTCAAGTACACATAAAGATGTGCTACCATTGGTTGGAGGCATGTTTAAAATTAACCCATTATTTATGGTACTATCGGAATTGTATTCTTTGAAGTACACGTAAAAATGTGTTATTTCTAAGGACATCATAGCTTGAGAGGCTGCAACTTTGTAGCTCCGTTCGTAGCAGTCGTTTTTTTTTACCACAGATTTTGTAAAGCTGTTCACACTGTCTTTGAGAAATCATTGTCACTATTTGAATTGACGTTGGAGTTGATTCTTCTGGGAACTTGAAAGATACGACTTCAGAGGAGAATTTCTATTAATTTGTTAATAATATAGCCCTTTTACTTTAATTCTTTCTTTCTGAGCCTAAGCAGATTTCAAAATTTCAGATCATGCGATTAAAATATTTTTTATTTCCCAAAGATATTTCTGAGTCTGTTAATGGTTGACCACATGACTTAAGATGACTTAACTTTTTGCAGAGTATAATATCAGAAGAATTTTCTTAAGAGAGTTCTTAGAGTTTTATTAATTAGGGGAAAATTCAGACACCAACTTTGATTATATGTCCACCTCAAGTTTCTTCCCAAGAAGATTTTTTTTGTTTCTTCCTTTTTTTATTGATTTTTTTTTACTCTTTTTTTTGCTCCCCTTTTTTATTGAGAATTACTATATCTTGTGGAACACGTGTTAAGGATTTTGGATGTCTGAAACCCCCTAAATAATGATTCTCTAGTACTTCTTAAGATGAATTCTGAGATATTATAGCTCATTCAAAAGTCAGGACCCAGTAAGTTGGCCGGAGATTAAAAGACTCATGATATCCTTAATCAACTACTCGTATTTCGATCACACAATTTTGTTCTGAAATTTACTTAGGACCCAGTTCAAAATCTTTAAAGTGTAGGACGCAGTTATTAGGTCATTAATTTGAATTTTTTTTCTTTTTTTTTTCAAGTCATGATCTTATTAAAACGTCAGAAATTCATTTTGAGTTACCCATCTCTTGATTGAACTTTGAATGTCTGAGTAAACTTTTTCAATCGATGTAAGATTGTCTGCAGAGAATGAACAACAAAACATTTCTCATTTTGAGTGATATTTTAAATACTGATGAACTTTGGAAAATGACAAACTCCTTTTCTTTCTTGCTTTATAGTGGTGGGGAGTGTTGGGACCCACTGACAGTGACCTTACATGATAACCCCTCTTTATATCAATGTTTAAAAAAACAAAAGACAAACTCTAATATCCTTTAATAAGAAAGGGGTTCTGAATTCTACATGGCAGCTTGTACCGAGCTAATTGGAATCTGGTTTGATATTTTCTTCGAAAGCTTTGTCTGAACTGTGTCCCATCTGGCGTCAGCTGTGTAGGAGTCAAGCGGAACACTGAGATCAACCGCAATCATATTGATAGTACATTTTTCTGGTTCCCTCAGATATTCTTCCGGGATTGTTATGCTCCCATTCTTGAAGTTCTTCTCGAGCCACTCTTTGAAAATGATACAACCCTCTATGGTGTGCTCAAGCAATCTGTGATATGGGCAATATCTAGGGTGATCCTTCTTATCGACCTCTGGTTTCTTTAGCTCTGACAACCTGAACTCGGGCTTCTTGATCAAATTTTTGAAGATATTCCCAACTGCCTCATCCTTAAAGGAGTAAACTCTGGTCAACCGATCGGCCATGTATGAATCCTGCCCTCTGTCTGTGCGGTCGGTCTCCTGTTGGCGTTGTGATTGATGGTACTGCTGATAGTCTTGCTGAGGCTGCTCTACCTGGATCTGCATTGGTTGCTTGCCTTTGTCAATTGTTGCCACCGTTTCATTCTCGAATGTCTTTACGGGTTTTGAATTGTCAGCTTTTTCTAGGAATCCGAGTTGTTTAGCCTCCTCTTGCAGGCTTGCAGCTTTACTGAGCAGCTTTTCAAATCTTTTGATTGTAAATCCTTTGAGTAGGAAAGCTACTGGACCGTGAATGCTCTTGAGTAAGATCTCAATCGCATGTTGTTCTTGCAATTGTGGCTCACATTTCATACTTAGATTCCTCCACCGCAGAATGTATTCCACTAGGGTTTCTGTCGCTCCACCACAAGATCACTAATGGTGATATGGTGCTGAGCTCCAGCGAACCTCTTAACAAACATGTTTTCCAGTTCTATGAATGTCTTTATTGACCCATTAGGCAGCTCTGCATACCAACAAAAGCAACTCCAGAGAGACTGCTCACAAACTGGCGGAATAAAAGTGCTTCGCTACCCCCCGCGTTGCAGCAACTTGCTCGGAAGTGTGCAACATGCTGACGAGGGTTCCCTGTTCCATCAAATGTTTTGAATGTAGGTGGTACAAAGCCTTTTGGGTATGACACTCCATCGAACTTTTCTGGATACGGTCTCCCCTTTGGAATCAAGGCTCCTCCTTTGGATTGAGCTAAAGCCTCCCTTGTTGTTCAACCATCTGTTTGATGTCTTTTTCCGGTATTGTGTTCTGGACCGGTTCCCTATTTTCATCTCCAATATGAATGATTTCTGGCTGGTTTGCTTCTGGAAAAGGTACCCTCGGAGCTTCGGGTTGATTTTGAAATGCAGCTATTACGGCCATAATCTCCTCCATGCTTTTCTGCATCTGGATAATGTGTTCATCTCTTTGTCGGATGTCTCTCCGTAGCTCATCAACGACGTTCTCCTCGGTGGACGAAGGAGCATCGCGTGATGATGCAGAGGCTCTAGTCTCAACCACTAGGATTTCTTCGAAATCTTCATCCATATGATCCGACAAATCACATTCTTCATTACTAGTGTTTCCTTGTTTTTTTGATAGTTTAGTGATTTCAGCCCTGAGCTTCTCCAATGTGTCTTCAATCGATTTCTTCTTAATGATTTTGAGATCGACTGGGGACTGTTGTTGTACATCTTCTATCAACACTGACTTTGACACGACTGGAACACTAAAATCTGGTGCATCAGACTTAGAATTCTTTGCAGGGAGACATCCTTTTGATCCATGTTGCAGCACCAATCCAGCGACATTAGGTTTTCGCAACTTCTCCTTCGGGACCAAAGTCCGGAGACTAAGAGTCTCGTTGGTGGCCTCGGCTCTCCAAGATAAATTGCAATCCCTAGCGCGCGTTCGAATGCGGTAACAAATGATCTTTTGTCATTGTTTATCTTTTGAGATTCTCCTTTTGTGGCGGCAAGCAGTGTCCTTGGACCCAAGCGAGATTGGATTGGTCGTTGTTCTGTGGGCTTTTGTGAGGCGGTAGCAGTAGCAACATGGGTAGCAGCGGTATCAGAACGTTCTCCCAAGTGAAGCTTAACGGGAATACGAGGTCGTTGTGCCATCGTCTCATCGCTATCTTTTCTCAGAATCTCTGCTCGAACTCGGGGCAATATAGCGCACCCCATCCCTCTTATTATCTCGGCAAGAGAGCAACGCTCCTTTCAGGCCAATCTTTCAAAAACTAAGCGAGTTTGTGTAAAAGGTTCATGTCTCTTTCTCTTCTCGCTCTTGCGGCGAGACGGTGACGGCGTTGCGGCAGCGATCTTATGAGCACTCTCCTCCTCAAGAGCGACAGACAGTGGGTGAAACCTGCTTCCTCCAAGAAGAGGTGCGGTCTCAGACAACCCAATTTCCTCCTGTTGAGGAATTTCTTTGGACTGAACAGATTTCAAAGCTTCTGTCCTTTTAGCCTTCAGAATCTTACGACTGCGGTTCCTCCGTTGAGTCCTGGTAAGTCGACCGGACTTCGAACTAGAACCAATTTCAAACACCGACGGCGGTGGGCCAATGACAAGAACCGAATTTTCTTCGTACAAAATTTCTTTTCCTTTAGACACTGGTGGGGAAGTAGGTGCAGCCACAGTAATCCCAGTGGGAGTGACAGTGAATGTCTTTGTAGAAACTGGAGCAGCTCTAGTAGTAACAGGTGCAGCTGGCTTAATGGGGACGGTAGTAACCCTCGCCTTCTTGAGAGAAGGGAAGTCTTGACCACAGTTCAAGTTGAATTTAGTGGACGACTCTTGGACATCCGGGGCAACGACTTTCATTATTATGAACGGGGCCTTGCCAAGTACTACTCCAAACTCATCAAATCCAGACCCAAACTTAATCTTAGATCCCACCTGGCGGGCATCCCTGCTGGTAGGCAAGTTGCACGAGAAGGTCAACGTTGGGGACGACATCTTTCCTGTCAGTTGAAAAATTGTTGAATGTCAGAAGAGCACTGCGTTCTATTTCCGAATGAAAGAACTTAACTGAAAGCACAAAAGTTGACAAAATTGTCTTATGAACTGGGCGTTTCTTTCGAAACTTATCCAAGTGAATTTGACTTGAATTCATTTTTTTGTTGTTGTCATGTTGTGTCTTTTGCTCAAAATTTTGTCTAATTCTTTAACTGTGAATGTTTGTTTTGGCATTAAGTTGTAAGGTTTTAATATTATCGAGGAAAGTTTCAAAGGTAAAATTTGAGGTGACTTGTGAAAAGAACAAGCCAAACTGGAAAGAGAGATGAAGCGATCATGAGGTACAGGACCCGACCAAGAATTGGAAAAGACCCATTCCACATCGGACTCACTCCGACCCTAACCTACCACACCTATTGGGGATCCACCCCACTAAACCCTAGGAATTCCTGAACCCCTCTGCTTAAGGATGATTAAACAGATGGTTCTGGACTCCAAAAAGAGTTGACCATACTGACTCAAGGAAGAAATAAGCACAGTATGTCAACGGAAGAACAACAGTCCGGCCCACGAGGGATATGGACACACTGTCGATGTATGAATACAAAACCTCTTGATCAAAATGGAGAGAGGAACTAGTCCTCAGCGGAGTCGCCAGAAATTGTCGGTCAACTTTTTCGATAGATTATAAAAATATGGATATGAAAATAATTTTTGAAATTTAATTTAAGTATAAAAGATATATAATTTGAGTTTTAAAAGTAGTATGTTTTAATTTTTGAAAAATGAGACTAAGTGGATCTCATTCGTCCAATAATTTGTATAATCATGCCTGATACCGCGAATACTACACCCTCCCGAAAGATAAGTGTAGACCTCGGCGATAGACCCAATCCTGCAAACTAAGAGATTTGTGACATCCATTTAGTCTGCGAACCTTTTATATATGACCGACAAATTCCCCTATCTAATACAAAGATTAAATAGGGTATATTTTACTTGGGTTCCAAGTTCCCTATAAAGACAAACCCCTATAGTTAATTACATCCCAAATGACGGGAGTCACTTGAGAAAACTCTCGATAATGATGAATGATTCTAGTCTTAAAGAATTCAAAGTTCAGGTTTTCAAGGTAGGATGAGGAAAATCAAGTGGGAATGACTTAATGCGAAACACTTATTTTCAGGAGTCCAAAGGAAGGAACAGGTAGGGGATGTCATAGATCCTGAGGAGAAACATCAGTGACATCTCGGACTATCCTACGCTGTGGCTATATTTTTGGAGACAACGTTTATTAAGTGTTTGATCTTGCTAGTTTTATTATTTGGGACTTAAACTTGCATAATGTCTGATTATGCAAATAACCCACAGAGATACGAGGATTTACGTCGTACCGTACGACAACCTCGGAACCTAAGTCTAGTTAGGACTTACGCTGCACAACATGGTTGCACAGGAGCCTAAAAAGGGAGTGTGAGGATTTACGTCGCGCTATGCGAGCTACCTCTAAGTCCTATGAATTTTTATTATACTAAGAAAGGATAATGCTGAAAAAGATCCTCTTGCTGATCGGTTTGAATTCCTCGCCGTGCTGCCCACAAAATTGGCTCCAAGCTCTTGTCGTCGCGACGGCTCCGGGGTTTAAGTGTTTGAGATTTGTGATTTGCGCTTCTTAGTTTTTGTGTCAATGTTTTGGTTTTGTTTTTTTGGGTTTGATTTCAATGCTGGTTTTGCATGCAAAATAATCAAATTGCAGATAAATAAAAGGTATTTGAAAGGTAAAATGCAGTAAAGTAAAATGCTGTAGATAAACTGTAAAAGCGTAACTGAGCATCTGCTACTGTTGCATTGTTAGTGTTGCGAGCATACTATAATTTGCAACAGATTTAAATAAACTCGCAAGAAAATTAAATAAGGCGAGAAAACCCAACACGAAAAGTCATAAAAAAATAAGTTGTAAAAATCACGAGCAAAAGAAACCTGTAATCACATATGACAGCTCAGGACTAGGTATAAAACATTGGTAAAAGTGGGGGGCTCAGAGCTGGGCTGTGTGCTTCCCGACTTTGGGTAAGGGTTGCCAACTCGACAATCTACAGGAGGTAGTTCTCAACCTCAATCCAAATGACTAACCATGGACTTTTATAACTTTTCATAGAAAAATTATTTGATTTTCATGCAAAAGCTGTTGTTTAACTTTTTTTTATGCAGAGTTCTTTTTAACATGTAAAAGAGATTTTGTTTTATTTTCGTAAATATTTTTATAATGTCATATAGTCCACAGGTTAGTCATTCTAATCGTGCTAGAATTACTTACAACTTAAGAGTGTCGGGGCAACGATCCCACCAAGAATCGACGAATAGTATCATGGGTCCTTTATTCTCCCTTATTGAAGATCCTTGAGGTAGGAGATACTATTCTAATAATCTAAACTCGTATCACTCGTTTAAGCACACATGAGCAATGTCGTCATCGCCCTCGCCACCTAGACTCTAGATTTATCCTAGTCCGATGATCCATATGTGGCGTTAAAAAATTTCCCCAATTGCCAGGAGGATTCATATGTAATATTCAAGTTCAAATCCCGATGCACGGGGTTTCATTGTAGGCTAAGTCATCGAGGGATTTCACTGTTGATTTAATTAAGGAAGCATGAACTACGTCTCGGTGCATCCTGGTGTCTAGTGTCATGATTAGCTTGTGAATCAGGCTCTAGTGACGTGTTTCATTATTCATTTAAAAATTAGGTGGATGAACGTTCACCTAAGATGTGCTTCTAAAATCTAGGAAGTCTATGCTGAGAGTTAGGTGGATGGACTCTCACCTAAGGTGTGCTCCTAAAATATAAGAAGTTTATGCTGAGGATTAGGTGAATGGACTCTCACCTAGGGTATGCTCCTAAAATCTAGAAGCCTACATTTTAAGTTGTGCTTAAAGTAATTTAAGGCATTTCACCCTCAAATAAGTGTTTTCCAACTAATTAAATCAGAAATTCTCAATTTTTAACTTAACCATTTAAAAATAAAAGAAAGGACAAGGCCGACCCACTTCCGAAACTAGCAAAGCCAAAGCGGGGGAAAAGCAAGTGAATCGACCTAAAAAAAAGGTCTAAATTCTTTCAATATTGTAATTAAATTGGCAAGGAGGAGTGTTTAAATCTACTCCAAGACAATGTTTTGAGCGGCCCAAAATAATAACTTTTAAGGTTTCCAAATCAACATGTAAATTAGTGCTTAAATGATGCCCAAAACTTTTCCGAGGTCAAACCCAAAAACACTTTAAAGCACTCCAAATCAACACTTTTAAAAGCCTAAAACACCACATTTAAAATGCCCCAAACAACAATGACTTTCTGGTCTTCAAAGTATGAATCATAGGATCAGCATACGCAGTGCTTGTCAGTGCCAACATAAACAAAACAATTGATAAATGACCAAATTGTCAAACGAATAAAAGTGTTCAACAGACAAAGCAATTAGGAGCAAAAATTAATATGTTGGTTGTAGAAAGAAAGCTCAAAAGGTTTCAAAACAGAAGTAGGATAATATTAGCATAAACCAACTTCGCAAGACTCCACGTTTGAATATGTGAAAGGTTAACTACTAAATACCAAGCATATGCTCATCAGATAGGAGAATTCACATGTGTCTTCGACGCAATGACCCTTTTTTTTGTTCTCTCATAACACCATTGAACTCCTCAGCAAAACTACTATCATTCAATTTAAGAGCACACATCATGAGACCCGCCCTTCCTCCAACAATATTGATACAGAAATAAAAAAAAAAAGACATAAATTCCATGAGATACCAATCCCCCAAATACTTGCATTTTTCAAGTAAAGCATAAATTCAACTAACATTATTCAATGGAAACTGTTAAGGAGATCTCCAAAAAATAGTCTCAAAGCCCATAGAGTTCAACACCACATTATATCACAAAAAATAATTTTTTTTACCCTTTCATGCATAGACAAAGTGGCATTGATGTAAGTAAAAAAACAAAACAAAAAAAAATAGCAGTTTAGGTGTTAGGCAAGTAAAGTCACAGGATTGAATGGTAAGTTTGTAAATCTTCACTTTTTTTTTATGTCTTGTACGCAGCAAAGAACAAAGAGGAAGGGGAGCAGGTATACCTGACTGAAGTGTCACCGGGAGAAGTTGGCCAGTGGGAGGCACGTTGGAGAAGAAAAGGAGGAAGGAGGAGCTGGTATGGGTTGTGAGGGCTTTATCGAGAAGGAGCAGCAGTTTCGACTGCTTTGGAGTCGTGCAGTGGAAAATGACGGGCTACGGCTGCGTGAGCAGAGAGGTGGGATCGAGCGGTCAAGGAGGGAGGCCGAACGAACAAGTCTCGGTGGAGAAGGGAGCCAAAAGTTTTGGCGCAGGGGAGGGGAGGTGAGTGCTTCGGTGCCGAGATGAAAGGCGAGTCGGAGATACAAAAATGTAGACGAGCGAGGGAAGAGGTTTCTGTGGAGTCTCATTTTCTTCAAATTCTCGAAATTTTCTTTTCTTTGTAGCAACTCCTTTTTTTATTTTTGAATTTTAACGCCAACTTTTGATCACGAATCTCCTTATGACTTGCTACTGTCAACGATTCTCCTTCATATTCCATCTCGACTTGTTCAAATTCAAAATCAAAATCAACCACAACAGCTTCCTCAATTTGCTTTCTATCCAGTGCTAGACATATGACATTTCTGAAAGTAAACATTAGTCGTCCACCTGACATCCTCCCGCAAGAATAAGAAAGAAATCAGTGTGTTGAACCCGAGTCGAACAAGAACAATAAAGACTTATTTATTAGATAATTTTCCTAGAAAGTACCCTCTTTCATTTTTTATTTATTATTGTTATTTATAACGTTTATATATATATATATATATA
>JXCR01147529.1:335894-353273 GCA_002079205.1 Phalaenopsis hybrid cultivar | reverse complement strand
AAAATAAATAAATATATATATATATATATATATATATATATATATATATATATATATATATATATATATATATATAATAACCCGATTTTCGTGTCATTTGTGCGTGTCGGGAATTGTAGTGATGCGTATGTCCTTTCTAGCTAATATCAACGTTACAGACGCATTGGAGCAGTCAATTTTGTCGTCCGGGGTCATCCAGATAACCGGGTCGAAAATGTGTCAAACTCAAACTTTCTCTAAGTTTTATTTCGTGATCGATTATTCCAGCTATTGATTCGAGCTTGATCAATCATGAAGCTTTCTACGGGTGCAAATGACGTGAATTTCGTTATTTATGTACAACGAGTGCCCGAATTGTGGTATTTGCGCTTCGTGAAAGCACGCTGAAGGCACGATGGGTTTTCTATGGTTTTAGGTCCTATGTGTACTCGAATTGAGTTTCGTCACGCTGGTTTCAATCGACTCTACCAAACGTTGAGAATTTAGAACCGATCGTATGAAACTGAAAGGAGTCAAGAAGTGGCTTGAATTTCTAGTTGGTGCAGGTCCCAGACTAGTCCTCTAAGAGAGTCCAACCAAAAGTCCCAAGTCTAGACCCTAGGCTCTAAGAAGAAGAAAAGCCCTCACCAAAAATGAGGTCAACACGGAGCACCGCCACCTCCTCAGATACAACCATAGAATAGAGAAAACTCACCACACCTGAAATCTAAAATAAAACTCATCAAAAACTAACTTTAATCCTTGAAAACAACAAATAAATAGCTCCTACGTGAAGGAGAAGCGGAAAGGAAGGAAGAGAGGGGCAGACGGCTGTCCTACCCGTCAAAATCCCTCCTCAGGCTGCTTGACTTGAGTTCACCCTGGATCAGTGCTTAATTGACCGGTCAAGTTCAGTAGCAGAAAATCCCGCCGTGGGAAGCCGTTCAGTGCTGGAAGTCCTTTGTCCCGGGTCAGTGTGGGAAGCCCCGTGTCATTGTCACCAAGCATTACAAGGCTACTTTTGGTTTATGTTATTTGGTATTTTATTTCATCAGTGTATTTGTTGCTCAGAGCTGCGTGTTGTTGCAAATATGCTTGAATTCATTGCCATGGTTTTTATCCTTCTCTGGAAATCAATAGTTATGGAAGATGAAGAGTGCCAATTTGGGGGCAGACAGATTTATCTCCTCATTATTGTATCATGAGAGCATTTCTTGTTCCTGTCGGTTCCAATTTTGCCATGATTATGTCTTAGAAAGATGAAATACAAACTTGATTTTCTCTGAAGTGATGAAAGTACATGCAGATTCTCTATCCATGTCCATTCCATGTGCCCTAAAAGGAAGCAGTAAGATACGAGAAATTTTAATGCGTAGCTCAAGGTCTACAACCATCACCTAAGTCTCAAGCTTTAATATTCCATTGAGTTAGTCTAAAGCTTTATTGTTTTTTGTGTCTGTAAAACAAAAGAAATTATGTATTTAGCATGGATTCTATTGTGTTAGTCTGGAAATAATTCTGAATAAAAAATAGAACAACATAACATTGGAAGGGAATTAAATTGAGCAAGAAATGCTCAATTTGAGGAGTTAAGGGATCAAATTGAGCTTCTCATGTAGTCTAGGTCTAAAATGGTCATCAAAGGATCATTTTCCCCAGCAAAGATGGAATAGGCTGATCCCAGCAATAGAATTCATATTTTGTTGCCATTACTTAGTTTTTGTGCAATCCAGTACAGTTTTTTTTTTCTTTCTTTTTCTTATCCCACTAAAACATTAGAAAATTTTGGATTGATCTACTTAGCAGAGAGCATAAAGATTTCTCGTACTTCCCAAAAAGGCTGAAGGGAGAGGTGAAAAAAAAAATCTCGGGTTTATTTGAGAAGTGACCCGATCATTCTAAATGAAAGTTGAAGTGCTTATATAAACAGTTGCCAGATCGAAGTTAGTTTTTTTGACTTAGAAGTGATAATGAGCGGTGATATTATAATTTATCTATTTTTTGTATTTTGAAGTCAATGAAGATATTTTAATTTCACAATTCCAATGTACAACCATGGTATTATGACTGCTTTGCAACAAAGATGTGTATAATGCTTTACCTGTACTTCTTCAGTACGATTTGCTTGATTTACTGGCAGAAAGTAAGCACGGAGTTTAAATACCTTCCACTGAGGTCATTAACATAAAAGTGGAAACTATTAATTGGGGACTATTCTTAATTTCTTATGTATTGTGGTGATTCTATTTCAGGTACCTTGGTACTACCTCAGTTATCATGAATAAACTTATGCATGAATTTTATATGTCATGTTAAGTGCTTGATTTCGAATCCTATTTTCTTTATTATGGTTTGAAATCATTCCTTTTTGCTTTGATTAGCTATATTTCTAACATGACTGCAGTTAGTTTTCTTGCCAACGTCGGTGGCATTTATTCAGTTAGCATTGCAATTTTTCTCTACCTCCTAGGGCAGGTAAGTTTCTATTTCTCGACTGTTTACAGATTATTTCTAAGATTTTTTGTTAGTTGTCGTCATTTGCGTTATTATTGGCTGAAAGAATTTAAGTGAGACAGAAGTCCTGAAAGTCATGTTATATGTCATTTTCTTGAATTTACCAGGAAACTTCTGTTATAAATTGTAATCTTGTAGGTAGTTTTGCATGTTTTGATCATACCAAATTGAAACAATGACTGTCGCTGAAAAATGTTTTTAATTGACTTAATATGTTTTTACTTTCTGAACTTACATTCATTTGGTACTGCATCTACAAAATTAATTGAATGAGTTAAAATAAAGTTTTGGTTATCTTTGTATCTAACAGTTTACTGGTTTGTTAGGATCTTCTGCAGTAGTTCTTACTAGTCATATGTATTTTTTGTTCTCGCGGAAATAAGTTTTGACCATTATTCACTTGAAGTGTGAAGCCAGGATCAAGAAATTGCGTAATGAGGATAATCTTCTGAGAAAAATTAAGAGTCAAAGACGTGCTCAGTGTAACTGGGAGAAGGTAGTTGACTGTTATGAAAAGTATTAATTCAGAGTATGTTTGTGGTTCCTGATATTAACTATTGCTTTATCCAGTTAAGGAAATATGTCATATATACCTGGCATCCTAGCATCTTGAATGACAAGAACAGCAATAATAATCAGAACAGTCTGATGCTAAATTCTTGTTGTGGAGTTAGATCATTCCACAGGAAGCAACTGAGTTGAGGGGGCTCTCTATCTATTGACAAATTGTTTCTGAACTCTAATGAAACGGTACTGAAATTCTTCACTTCCCTTTTTCATGTAATGTTGCCATTGCTAAATAAAACACCTATTTGCAGTTCAATTTTATCTTTTAATTTGTTATTAATCTTTACTTTTGTCTTGTATTGTTCAACATAAACAAGCATGCAATTGACGTGTTAGTTCTATGTTCAATTCAGTATTATCCATTTATTTTGGAACGGCAGTCATTTTTCTTTGTTGAACAACTCAACAGTGCTTATATTGGTTAAATTAAAAACACTTGAAGAACAGGTGACGTCACATCAAAATTTAGAATGTAACAGTGAAAGTTTTACCTCAATTAAAGAGTCTTGTATAGAGTTCTCTCATCTCCTCCACCTCCTTTTCTTATATAGCTTCTTGTTACGTTATATGCTTCTTTAAAATTCTACTGAAAGGATTGTCTTTTAGTCAAGCTGTTTCATTTCATATCATAATATCTTTTTTGGTTATTTCACATATGTAAAATTAAGTTGAACTTCAGTCGGATTTGACATGAACTTGCTTGTCTCATAAGCTATCTACTTTGTGATAAAGTGATATGAAATACATTGTGTAAAGTGATATGAAAATGCATTGTGTATTCCTTATTGTGGGTTTTGGTAATTGAGCAGGATACTTTCATTGATATGAAAAAGGGGGTATAAATACAAATTACATGAATTATAACATAGAACAGACAAAACGCTCATTTAACCACCCAGAGATAAAAGGAAAGATAATGTAGGAAATACATAAAATAGGAAATAATCTGAAAGGAAAATATCAATATTAATAACTTTTAATAAATAGGAAATAACCAGAAAGAAAATAAATCAATATTAAGAATTTCTAACATTCTCCCTTAGGTTCAAGCATAGATATCAATCATTTTCAACCTGGACTTGAAATCGTTAAATATAGACCGAAGAAGATTTTTTGTGAGAATATCTGGTAGTTTGTCAATTGAGGGGACAAAAGGAACACAAATCTCCCCGAAATCGAATTTTTTCCGGGTATAAATAATCTCAACTTGTTTGGTACGGTTCATGTTGGATTGGATTATATTTAATATATCTTTAATTGATTTTAACATTAATGATGAATTGTGTTTTTATTTTGCATTTAGTAACTGGATCAAATCTATTGCGACAGCATAATTTCTTAAAATTTTCATAATATTCTGTCTCACATATGAATTTATGTTTCCTCTAATACAACATCAAACTTATTTTTCTTCTCGGATCAAGAGCCTGTGCGAACTTTATAGCCATTCAAATAAGAAAATTAGCCATCTATACAATTCACATGGGTCCTGAAGCAAAGATCTAGTAAGTTTTTTTTTTTGGTTCGATCAAGAACCTATTAAAAACTTTAATATGAAAATCTAGTTATTAAATTTAACCTAAATGTTAGATAGGTGGGTAGGATAACTTACATGCAAATTAAACTATAATAATTTTTCTTCAACTTTCTTACTCATACCAGTCACACATTCAAATTCAATGGGCTTACAAATAACCTGGTCTCAGAATTTGACTTTTACAACCAGCCTAATATTAGAATATTCTTTTATGGCCTGATTGGTTGAGTAGATCTGTTTTTCTTTTGTAGGGATTTTAGAAAATTGTGTTTGGTATGGAGAATGACAAATACAATTTAAAATATGAATGAATTTAAAGTTTACACCTTAGTTCATTTTGACTGATATTAGAATTCAACCAGATTTTAATTACACCATTCATGTAAAGTACTATAGCCAAGCCGCCACCCCACACCCTCATTCGCTGCCTGCCACCGCTGCTAGTCACCCTTTGCCCGCTACACGCCAACCGTCGCTGACTGCCTATAGCCGACAACCTTCTGCCAACTCTTTCCCACCGCTAGCCGCTGACTCACCACCCGCCAGCTGCGGGCTCTCCCGCGCCAGTCACCGACTTCCTCCCGCTGCCAGTCACCGACTTCCTCTCGTCGCCAGTCGCCGCCTTTATCCCACTGCTAGCCATCGTCTTTCTTCAGCCGCTCCCTGACCATCCGTCATAGTCGTCGACAGCCCCTCGCAGTCTGCCGACGACCACTATTGGTTGCTCGTTGCCACCCGCTTGCTACTCGCTTTTTGCCACCTGCCTCAGACTACCTGCCACTGCTTGCCTCCCCCTGTGGTAGTGCCTGCCTCCAATGCTGCCAACCGCCGATCACTATCAAGCCTTTTGCGACAAGCCGCCCACCACAGAATGCCACCCTTCTCTTGTTGCTACCTGCCTCTTGCCTCTTACTGCTTACCACCTTTTGCTGCCCATCGAAGCTGCCACCGTAGGCCGGCTTCCCTCTGTCACCTACACTTGCCGTTATAGCCGCCAGCCGTCAGCCACCACCACCTCAACCGCCATAAGTCTATCCACTGCACCAACCATAGCCCACCGTTGGCGGAGGTCGTCCGAGTTCCGCCCACAATCCCATCGATGTTGCCCCCTCCTCTCATCAAGGAAAAAATATATTTTTTGAAATATATTATTTCTACTTCAAACCAAACAAAAAATATAAAGTCGTACGATTATTTTACATTGAGCGAAACAACTCAAAAGTCTTTCAAATACATTGTAATCATAATAATCTGCAAACCTTTTACATAGCATTTCACTTTCAACAAGCCAAACAACCCCTTAAGTACATCTTGAATCATCATGCTCAAGGAAATGTTGAATTTCATTGTATTTGATAAGAACATAATTTATGGATATTCTAAGTTCGTTGTCATTCAAATATTGTGAAATTTATGTAATATTGTGAAATTTATGTCGTTGATGCTTCATGTAATTGTCAAAAATAAAAATCACACCTAGCAAGTACCTAAAACCTACAATTTTTTCAATGTTTGTTGATTTTTGCATTATCCATCAAATGCATAATTCAGGTTATTATATTATATACTGCATATTATGAAAAGAATATAAGAATGCAATTTGCTTTTTTGTTTGTTTGCATATGTATGTTTGGCTATAATAGCGTCATTTCCTTATGGTAATAGTAGGGTAATGCTAAGGTACCCATGCACTTAAAAGAAAAAAACATTGATATTGAAGTGCATTAAATGATATAATGTTAAACGCTGCTTCTATGATGATTATATAGATATCAAAGGATATAAATATGTTACACTTTGAATATTTTGAATTATTGTGATGATCATATTCATATAATATCAAATGTTTTATAAAGAATTATTAAAAGTTTAACTGGTCGCACATTATTTTTTTTATCGTACTACTATAGTTTAGGGGTATGAGTATTTATTTGTTATGATCATCTCGTAATTAGTTTAACCAAATTTTTCAAGTTTAATTAAATAATTAAAAGATGAGCAATAAAAAAGAACACTTATAAATACCCATACAACTTGAAATGAGATAAATTTAATTGTATTACTTTAATTTTTATATGATGGCTCTTTCATTTATTAAAATGTTATAGAAATTTTAATTCCCTTGTCTGACTGTCTGTACCCATCTTGGTTAATGTAATAGTTTCTTTTTAGTTATTGGGGAAGAGGAATCGTAGGAAGGGGAGAGGAATCGAAGAGCTGAGCAAAAGGGAGATGAAGCGAGGTGCCTGGAAGTTGAAATGAAGTGTCAGGAAACTGAACAAAGGGTACGCGAGAAGGTCGAAAGTCAAGAGATTACTTTCAACCTATAAAAGGACGTGTTTGAGGAAAGCAACAGTGAGATTGATTAATTGGTAGTAGAGCGGCGGGCAAAGGAAAGGAGGACGATGCGGTGGTTAGAGCAGCGACAACGTCTAGTTTTTGCGGTGCTGTCGAGCCGCAACGTCGACCGGGATGGAGTCGAAGACTCGTGCAATCAAAGAAGCTTTTGGGGGAAGGAAGGAGAGACGAAGTCGCGTGGTATAGGNAGCCGCAACGTTGACCGGGATGGAGTCGAAGACTCGTGCAATCAAAGAAGCTTTTGGGGGAAGGAAGGAGAGACAGAGTCGCGTGGTATAGGTTTCGAGCAAGGTAATATTTATTAAACCGAATTAAAATTAAAACTTAATAATAATAATTCTATATATATATATATTAATTGAATAAAAAATTAAGAATGATTAGATGAAGTAATTTAATGCTTAATTAATGAAAAGGTAATAGTTTATTAAAATAATAAATTAATTAAAAACCATATTTATGTTATGTTTCTAATTTAGAAGAGTTGACATCAAGACAAATTCAAGCACGAATTAATCAACATTGAGTTGATTACCCGTACTTTTAATCTATGATAATAATTTGCTTCTTATATATTTTACGGTTAATGACATTTTATATGCTTTATTATGATCGAGATATTTTTTTCTTTATCGGTTATATTATAATGAATGTTTATTGTTATTTACTCATGTATTTGGTATATGCTTTATATAGTATATTGAGTTAAATTCGATGAATATATTAATAATATGTTTATATAGACTGCTTGTATGTGCATGACTGATTATTATAAGTCACTCATGATGTTAGTGATGGAACACTAAGATATTTGTGCATGTATATAGAAAAAAATATTGATATTAATGTATCTTGATTGACACAATTTTTAGACGCTACTTATGTAACAGTTGTACATATATATAATGATATTAATATGTTAATGAAATTTGTAAAGTTCTTTGCATAACATCAAATATTTTTATTGATTAATTACAAACTTGACTGACATATATATTGCTTTATTTTCTTCTGTATTACTGTAGTTTTTAAGTATGAGTATTCATTAGCATT
Source organism: Phalaenopsis hybrid cultivar (assembly GCA_002079205.1). NCBI lineage: Eukaryota > Viridiplantae > Streptophyta > Magnoliopsida > Asparagales > Orchidaceae > Phalaenopsis > Phalaenopsis hybrid cultivar. Next base: position 345,265 of record JXCR01147529.1, on the reverse strand, counting down.
ATTTAGCTTGTTGTTTTTTTAAATTAATATTTTTAGATTTAAATAAATGATTAACGATGAACATTAGAAGAGATAACTTTTATAGAAGATACACAACTAGCAACAATGCAAAATTTAATTAGTGTTTTAATTTATTTTGATTGGTGACTTTTTTATTTGTTAAATATTAACTGAATGTGGAACATTTAATTCACATAATTGGATGGTCTATTTCTGTCTTGGTTAATTTGATGTCTTGTTCCAGATCATGATAGTAAATTTCAAGCCTCGCGCACGATTGTGGCAATAATATCAGAGTGCCATGGTTCAAGATTAATTAATGTAATATTGATGAAAAAGCTAATAGGGTAACTACAAGAAAATTTTATAAAAAATAAAAGTGAAAAGTAAACTTAACTTTGATTAAGTAATTATGTTATTCAGGAAAATGGTTGCACCCGAGATTATAGAAAATAAAAAAGGAAACTGTTAGAAAATGAAGAAGTATTACCTGCCGTTAATGTGAATACTAATGTCTCAATCCGGGAGTTTAGATCACAACCCATCGGATGTGATAAAGTCGTGAATAAGTAGATGAATACAATTCACTCAAAAAGAGACTTTAAAATACTCGTGTACCAAAAAAAAAACCGAAATACTCCTATTCATGGTTGGTGGATTTACCACTTCCCCTCCCCGTGGTTCTAGGGAGAGAGTCCAACACCAAACTGAGATGTCGGTTTCAACCCGAAAGTATCAAACAGTCATCTTGAAAATTCTCAAGTTCTAGCATTCTTTTTTTCTTCCTTCTAGATTTGTGAACTTGTCATTCATCTGTCAGTGTTCGTCCCATCAGATCTATTTATGAATCTTCAATGAAGAGCTCACTCTGAGGTGTATATATGTATATAGAAAAAACATGTCGTTCTGCTCTGCTAGGGTTTCGCCTCATGGCGAACCCTAGCGTCTCACGTCGCCTTCGTCATCAGCTTCGGGAAATACTCGGGTCGTCTTTGTCGTCAGCTTGTACTCGTGTCATCATGCCTCACATTCTCACACCGTCTGCTTCGTCTGGCGGCAGAGCTACCTGGTGTGTTCGACTGCACTGCGCCTACAGGCTCTGCTTCTGCTCGACAGCTGCGTCGACACCTGCGTTATCTACGACAGAGCCGCTCCTGTTTTTGGGCTTTGTGTTTTTTGTTGGCACTGGTCACTGTAATGGCCTCAGAGCTTTCCTACACGGCCGCTCTCACCAGTGATAACCCCGTCAAACCCTTCTATGCTTCAGCGGTTCACAAATGTAGCTCCCATTTCCACCTCGCAGATAATCCGATATTCCCGCAGATGTACCATGATTCTGTTGCAGGACATGGAGATTGCAATCTCATCAAGAAAGTAGAAAAAAAACATACTTTTCTGATGTTGAAATTTCAACTCGTGTAGGAAAATACAAGTTTACTCTAGTTGAAAAGTTCCAATTAGGTTGCCCTAAAATGGAGACTATCAGGAAGTTTTTTGCAGATTTTAAACTAGTTGGGGCTTGGCAGATTGGTCATTTCGATGAAAAACATGTTATGATACAGCTGAGCATAGAAGAAGATTACAAAAGAATTTTTTCAAATAAATTCATCACAATCGAGGGCAAACATATGAAATTGCTCTAATGTACACTTGATTTTGATCTCAATCAGGAATCCTTAATTGCACCTATCTGATTGTCATTACCTGAACTCAAGCTTCAATTTTTGATCTACCTATCTTATATACAATTGGGACTATTCTTTGAAAACCTTTACAAGTAGGCTTACCCACAGTTCATTTCTCAAGACCCTTTATTATAAGGATTTTGATTGAAAGAGATATTACACTACCAGATGTAGAAGTCTAGCTTGGGCTCTCAATGATTTTTGACAAAAAATCATTATGCAACAAAAACCTTACTACTGCAAGCACTGCAAAATGTTTGGACTCCCGCAGGAGAAATATTTCAGATTTCACAGTTGAGAACTAATAGTCAGAAGCAGAAACAAGTTGTTAGTGCACCCCACGTGCCTGAACGTGCTCCCAACAAACATGTTGACAACCAACCTGAGGAGGGAATCACCACAAGACAGGAGTTGGTCTTTGCTCTTGGGAACCTTTCTCCTGACCATACTACAACGGATAATGTTCGGATAAAAAATCAGGATAGCTCCGCAACTCCTATTCAGGAAGCATCAGTGCAGAGGTGACAATTCACATTTCAGATACGCTGGAACTTATCTTTGTGGCAATGATTGTATTTTCTTCTACTACGGTTCTAATATCTAATCAAACCAAGGATCACATGAGCACGTTTCTAATGAAGAATGACAGGTTTACACTTCTCAGCGGAAGAAGGCTGGGGGCACACTCCAACTTGGAAACTTACTGGATGATAGTTTGGTTACTCCTGACAATGACACAACACTTCAAAGTTTGTTATCTGGCTCCGCTTCTAAAATTAGAGGAAGAGACAAGACTAAACTGACTCATCCCTAGTTACTTATTTTCAACATGTTTTAATTTTTTGGGTCTATCTGTATCTTTTTATTGGGTTATTACTGTACCTGGTATCGTATGGGTAGGGTGTCTCTATTGGGCCCTCTCATACAATATTTATGTATCTTTTCTAGTTCAATAAAGTCAACACCTAGGCTTTTCTTATATATATATATATATATTGAATAAAAAATTAAGAGGGATTTGATAAAATAGTTTTAATACTTAATTAATGAAATGGTAATAGTTTATTAAAATAATAAATTAATTAAATATTACGTTTATGTCAGATTTCTAATTTAAAAGATTTGACATCAAGACAAATTTAAACGAGAATTAATTTACATGTAGGTGAGCAATCGTATTTTTAATCTATAATAATAATTTGTTTCTTCTTAACTGTTTTGTTGTTAATGATATTTGTAGATACTTTATTTTGATTGAGATTTTTTTTCTTTATCGATTATATTGTTATGAATGTTTATAGTTATTTACTCTCATGTATTTGATGTAAATATTATATAATGTATTGAATTAAATGTGATGAATACATAAATGATATATTTATGTAAAATGTTTGTATAAGCATGATTGAATATGATAAAATAACAACTTAATGATACTAGTGGGAGAACATTAAGGTACTCATTGATGCACCAAAAAAATGTACAATTTTGTGTATACATTTTATGCTTAAATTTAGTCATATTGCACTTAAAAAAAAGTATTTTTATGTTTTATTGCAGATATGTTGATTTTAGGCATTTGGAGCAAAGAAGAATACAATGAAAGAAAATTAGAGTCAAAATGCAGTTTTTCAGCAGACTGGCTTGAGAGGTGCCACAACTAGCTCCATTTTACAGAGAAGAGGCGTCATAAGCTCCAGAATCCAGAAATGAGCGTGAAACTCCAGTAAACAGGCGCCAGAGGTGCCAAAGACGATTCTAAACGAATTGATGGCGGTTATTGACTATTTTTGAGATGTTCTAGAATGCTCCAAGTAATTCAAACGCCCCATGAAGTGGTTCAATGCATCTAGATACTTGAGGAAGGCTCTTGAATGAAGAGATATGTCTCTTGGATGAGGGGATTTGTCTTTTGGTGTGAAGAGATGTCTTTTGGGAAAAATGACGGAGTTTTTGAATTTTTTTAGAGAAGATGCGCCACTCTTAAGAAGTCTAGGAGTTCTGGAGTGTGGGGCGTGTGGAGACTTTGGAGGAGAATATAGAGTTAGGTTTTGGAGAGGATTTTTTTCTAGAGATTGTAAGAGGAGACGAAAGGTGAGAGATTTTTTCTTCATTACATTTCTAAGAGGGAATTGAATGTGATTGTAAAGAGAAAGCGCTTCAAGAGAACTTCAAGGGATTTGTTTGAGGATGAACGTGACATAAGTTGTGTTCTTTTCTTTTTTTTTATTTTGTAAACTTATTTATATATATATAATTCATATTTTGTTGTATCCTCATGAATTCTGATTAGTCTTAATTGTTCTTCCCCCTACAAAGAGATATGATTTCATGAAGAATTAATATTGTTGTGCAAGGTTTTAAATGTCAATAAATTGTGATGATTCAAACTCTGATATTCATTTACTTTTTGATCTGACCAATTGAAATGTTAAAATTTGTTGAGGAACATAAGATCCGACTGAGCTATGTTTTCTACAACAAGGTGAGAGAAATTCAATTTCATGGATGAAAATGTAGTCCATTGAGTTTAGTGTAAATATATAGCGAAATATATTTTGATGAACATAGAATTGAAGATTTTAGGGTGATAGACTAAAATTTTTAATTTGGTCCAGTTGCTTGAAAACTAAAGCGAGATTGTTAGCTCTCAAAAAAGAGGAAGTGGGTGCTCTAGAGCGGGAGCCAATATCCTCTGTCTAACCACAGATTTATGAACAGAACTCTGGATTAGCCAATGTTTTTAATGCACTCGATCGATGGTAAAGAATATGATTGCTCATATTTAACACAATTCAATTTTATCAAATTTTAAATGATTTTAATTACTTCAATAACCATAAACTCATTGTAAAGCGGAAAAATGTTTTCTTAAATCTAGACTTTCCATTACAAATTTATATTTAATCTTAGTTTAACTTTGAAGTTTAGAAATTAGCTTAGTTAACTTTGTTCTGTTAGTTATATTTCATTTAGCATACATTAAATTTACTTTATATTTGTTTTTCTTAAGTTTTTATAGTTTGAATATTGTGTTTTAAATTATAACCATAAGAATTTTTGCCTCCCTGTTGGATCGATACTTAGGACTAAATTAGAGTCATTTATTACTTGAGCGATACGTATAGTTGCATAATTACTAAAATTGACATCTTAAAGAGTTTTAAAATATAAAACTATTTATACTGAAGTGATTTTTTGTAATTGATCTGCATATTTACTACTTGTGCTGTCGTGTGTGTTGTAGTAACGAAAGATATTTACAACGTATGCACAAAGTTCGCCACGAAGTTTTTGGCATAATTGTCGGGGATCGAACGATAAATTTCTTTATAATTTAGAAGACTTTGTTTGATCTAAAGAACTTATATTAAGAAAAATCATAGCTTAATATTTTTATTTTTATATTTTAGTGTGTTTGCTTATTATAATTGCTTACTGTGTTTATGTATGCATAGTTTAAAATCTAAAGGTTTAGTACCTTACAGTTCAGAGTTAGAAAGAACTTAGAAAAATTTGAAAACAACAAAAAAGAATTGAAATTTTTGAACAAAATGACTACAAACTTAAATAACCCAGAAATTTAAAATGAACATCATCAGAGACCTTGAAGAGATTATGCTAATCCTATAGCAGATGAAATTCATTTGAGTATACAAAATTCTGTTATAACTGTTAATTCACTTGAGCTTAAACCTATTATTATCCAAATAGTACAAGTAACTATTTTGGGGGAACACTGACTGAAAATCCTAACTTATATCTTGCTAATTTTCTAGAATTATGTGCTACATTTAAATATGATGGAGTATCGAATGATGTGATCAGACTTAGATTTTTTTTTCATTAAGGGATAAAACTAAGATGTGATTAAACTCGTTAGCACCTGAATCTATCAGAATTTGGAGAGAATTATCACAAACATTTTTATATAAATTTTTCCTATCATTAAAAACTGCTAAGCTTAGAAGTGATATCATATCATTTTGTCAGTTTGAAGGATAATCATTTTATGAGGCTTGAGAACGATTTAAAGATCTCCTTAGGAAGTGTCCACACTATGCGTTACCAGATTGATTAATAATTCAGACTTTTTATAATGAATTAGTTGGATCTCTTACATCTATAATTGACGCTGTTGTTGGTAGATCATTGATATCAAAACCATTTGATTAAACATATTCTTTAATTGAAGAGATTACTAATGATTTTCAATTACACTTAAAGTACAACTTTAAAAAGAGTAGCTAGTATTCATGATTATGATGCATACAATATAAAAAAAGATCAATATGAGATGAATTATTCTCAGACACCTCTTGTGTTTAAAGAAAATTCATTGGGACAAATGATAGATCGTCAGTCATCATATGAAACTTTAAATATAATAAATAATGAAACTAATAATCCTTATTCAAATTATTATAATCGTGGTTGGAAAAATCACCCTAATTTCAGTTGAAATAATAATAACTCTAATGTTGTAAATCCGTAATGGGGGAACAATCCTGCGAACCCATTAATAAATTTCAACAACTAGGTAAATTCTAATTATAAAACGCATTGTGCTCCAGGTTTTAATAGCAATTCACAAATTAAGGAGAAGAAATTGTCAATGGAAGAATTAATATTATAAATGGGAAATCAATTACAAAGTCAAGGGGCTGCAATTAAAAACATGGAAAATCAGTTGGGATATATTCCTACTGCACTTAGCAATAGAACTCCAGGAGCTTTGCTTAGTAATGTAAAGTTAATCCTAAAGATCAAAATAAAGAGTAAATTAAGACTATACAACTGAGAACGGGAAAAGAATTAGAAATAAAAGTTCAAAAAGAGATTGAACTTGAGAAAGAAAAGCTGAAAAATGAAATGTCTAGCAAAAATTTTCATCTTGATTTAGAATTTCCTATTAAACCAATGAAAATTATGTAGAAAGGCCACCACCTTCATTTTCTCAAAGATTGAAATAATATAACAGAAATAACCATTTTACAAAATTCTTAGAAATATTGAGGAAATTAATTATAAACATTTCATTTGTTGAAGTCCTGGAATAAATGTCAAGCTATGTGAAGTTTATGAATGACATATTTAATGAAAAAAAAAGTTTACAGATAATGAGGCTGTTGTAATTAGTGAGGAGTGTAGCGCCATAATTCAGAAAAAACTTCCTGAAAAACTTAAGGATTCTGGTAGTTTTTTTATTCCTTGTGCTATTGGCGAAAGACTTTTTGGAAAGGGTTTATGTGATTTGGAAGTCAGTATTAATCTTATGTCTCTATTAATTTTAAGAAGAAAGGTTTAAGAGAAATTTCACCTACCACTGTGACTTTTAAGTTAGTTGATCGTTCAATTACATATTTTGAAGGAGTTATAGAAGATGTATTAGTAAAAGTTGATAAATTTATTTTTTCTGTAGATTTTATTGTGTTAGATATGAAGGAAGATAAATAAATTTATACCATTTTAGGAAGACCATTTCTTGCCATTGGAAGAGCTTTGATAGATGTGCAGAAAAGAGAGTTAACAATGAGAGTTAGTAATCAAGAAGTTACATTAATATATTGAAATCAATGAGATACCCAACAAAAGGAAGAGATGATGAATTCCTCAGAATGGATATTAATGATTTTTTAAGCAATAAATATTTCACAGTTACATTTAAAAAGAAAACTGAAGAGGAATATTTGGAGTATGAAGATGAGGATATAATTCAAGCTAAATCTATAGAAGTGAGTAATGAAAAATGAATTATGTTCAGGAACAATTTGAACTATTAGATACTACCGATAATAATGGAAATATGATTTCTTTGAGTGTGAAACTTCTTAAATTAAAAATGAAAATACTTCCTACATATGTAAAATACACATTTTTAGGAAATTTTATCTACATTATCTGTTATCGTATCCCCAGAACTAACTGAAACACAAAAACAGAAGTTGTTGGAAACTTTAAGAAGATATAAGAAAGTCTTTGGATGAACATTAGTTGATATCAAAGGAATCAGTCATTCGATTTGTATGCACAAAATTCTATTGGAAGAACATCACGAACCAAGAGCTAATCCTCAAAGGAGATTAAATTCTATGATGAAAGAAGTTAAGAAAGAAGTTTGAAAATGGTAAGATGCTGGAATAATATATTCTATTTCAGACAGTGCTCGGATAAGTTCAATTCACTGCGTTCCTAAGAAAGGGGTGTGACAGTTGTGATAAATGAGAATAACGAATTAATAGCAACAACACAAGTCACTGGTTGACGAATCTGCATTTATTATAGAAAATTAAATTCGGTCACCAGGAAAAATCACTTTCCTTTACATTTTTTTGGACCAAATGTTCGATAGGCTAGCTAGACATAAATATTTTTGCTTTTTAGATGTATATACCAGTTATTATCATTTTCATATTACTTCTGAGGATCAAGAGAAAACAACATTTATTAGTCCTTATGATATTTTTGCTTTTCGACGAATGCCCTTTAATTTATGTAATGCACCTGTAACATTTCAAAGATGTATGATTTTAATTTTTCGTGATTTAATTGAAAAAGAGATAACTCTTTATGAATGATTTTTCTGTGTTTGGAACTTCATTTGAATCACAACTAAATCATTTATAGAAAGTTCTAGAATGATGTGAAAAGACGAATTTAATATTAAATTGGTAGAAATGTCAATTCATAGTTGTAGGAGGAATTGTACTTTGCGTAAAATTTCTGAAAATGACATGGAAGTAGATTCAACAAAAATTAAAGTTATAACTAAACTTCTCCCACTTACTATTGTAAGAGGAGTTAGAAGTTTTTTAGTACATGCTGGTTTTTACAGACGGTAGAAACATTTTTTTCAAAAAAGCCTTTATGCCAACTTCTGGAAAAAGATACAAAATTTAATTTTAATCTAAGTGTGTCTTAATGCATTTTAATTATTAAAAGAAAAATTAATCACTGCCCCAATAATAGTTTCACCTGATTGGGAGAGATCATTCGAGCTAATCTATGATGCAAGTGATTATGCAATTAGGGTTGTTTTAGAACAGATATATGATAATTTTTAAAGATATATCATGCTAGTAAAACTTTAAATGATGCCCAAATTAATTATACTACTGAAAAAGAGTTATTAACAATTGTTTATGTTTTTGATAAGTTTATGTCATATCTGATTGGAGCTAAATGTGTTATGCATACAGATCATTCTGCTATAAAACATTTGATGCAAAAGAAGGATGCGAAACCAAGATTAATTAGATAGATAGTTCTGATGCAATAATTTGATTTTGTGGTAGTAGTAGAAAATGATCTGATAGTGAAATAACAGATCGTTTATTTAGGCTGGAATATGAATGTACATTTGATCTTCAAAGAAAATTATTGGAACTTTTTTGGATGAACAACTTTGTACTGTTAAACAATGAAAAATATCATGGTTTGCGAACTATAATGTTAGTGATGTTTTATCATATGGATTGACGAAGCCACAAGAAAAAAAAATTATTTATGATGCAAATTTTTATTTTTGAGATGACCTATATTTATTTGAACAATGTAAAGATTTTGGGTGTCATTTTGGGATTGATAAAGCTGTTAATAAAATTTTACAATCTAAATTTTATTGGCCAACTCTATTTAAAGATATTAATATATATATATATATATATATATATATATATATATATA
>JXCR01147529.1:323880-335770 GCA_002079205.1 Phalaenopsis hybrid cultivar | reverse complement strand
ATTAATTGCAGTAGACTGTGTATCAAAGTGGATTGGAACAATATCATTATCTCAATGTGATGCTCAGAGTGATTCAAAATTTTTAATCAAAAATATTTTTACAAGATATGAAATATCGAGAGTAATTATTACTGATAGAAGATCTTATTTTAGAAATAAAAGAATTGAAAATTTTGTTAAAAAATATGATATTATACACAATTTATAGTGCTCATTATTCTGAGACTAGTGGTCTAGTAGAAGTATGTAATCATGAAATTAAAAGAATTTTGAAAAAAATTATAAATCCTAATAAAATGAATTAGTCTGCTAGATTAGATACTGCATTATAGGCTTATAAGACAGCTTATAAAACATCTATAAGAATGTTCCCATATAGATGAATTTTTGGTAAGACACTTTACTTATCAGTAGAATTGGAGCATAAAACTTATTGAGCTATTAAGGAGTTTAATTTTAATTTTAAAAATATTGGTGAGAAAAGATTATTGCAACTGAATGAACTTGAAGAAATTAGAAATGAATCTTATGATAATGTTATGATATATAAAATAAAAATGAAAGAATGACATGATCGGAAGATAATAAAAAAAAATTTTGAGCATGGACATGAAGTTTTACTATAGATTACAAGATTGAAATTATTCTCTAGAAAACTTAAATCTAGGTGGTCTGGACCATTCACTGTTGTAAAATTTTACCCCTATGAAGTTGTTAATATTGAAGATCAAAAAACTGGTAAAATATTTAAAGTAAATGAGCACAGATTGAAACCATATTTTGATAGTCAAATGTCAAATTTTAAAAAAATTGTAATGTTGGGTCACCCAGAGTAAAGATTGAGAATGTCGGGCTGACGACATTAAACCAAACGTTTTATGTGAAGCAACCCATAGTTATATATATTAATGATGTGAATTTGTTTTTTTAATAAATAAAATATATATTTATATTTATGCTCTCTTTATGAATTCTGTATACTTGGGGGACTTACATATTAAAAAAATACATTAAAATATCTTTAATTGCTGAATTATATTGAGGATTTGAGAGTTATTTGGTTCATAAGCAACATGGTGTAGAAATATGAACTGACACCAGAGGCGCCATATTACAGATAGCTGGTGCCAGAAGCGTTAGAATTCGGCGCCAAAGGCGCCACGGTTACCGAGACGATTTTGGAAGGTTCTAAAAGCAGTTTTAGGTGGTTTTGGACGGATTTTCTTACTTATAAATCCGTAAATCTGTATTTTGGAGTTATTCAAGTCAATAAAACGAAAGAGAACTCATCATTTTCGAATCTCATGGCTTCCAACTCTAGAGAAACTTCTAGATATGGCTTTCAAAAGCGCCACAGTTATCGAGACGGTTTTGGAAGATTCTAAAGGTAGTTTTAGGCGATTTTGGACGGATTTTCTTACTTATAACTCCCTAAATCTATATTTTGGAGTTATTCAAGTCAGTAAAACGAAAGAGAACTCATCATTTTCGAATCTCATGGCTTCCAACTCTAGATAAACTTTTAGATATGGAGTTTCCAATAGAAAAAAGTTTATCAGTTTCGTTGCGCAGAAATTATATGATAAGGTTCTCGTGAAAAAGAGATTAATCAAAGAAAGATGATTTGTGAATCAAGGATTCAACACACCAAGTATTCAAGTGGAGGAGATTATTGTGCAAAGACGCTGGAAAGTACTATGCTATACCACTGCTGCAGTAGTTGTTTCCGTGTTTAAAAAGTTTTATGCTAATATTCATGGAATTAATCAGGGAAGTGTCTATGTTCGAGGCAGGTGGGTATCTTTTACTCCTTCAAGAATAAACTATTTGTTTATGATTGAAAGCGTCCCGATTTGTCATTATCTCAATTTTGTCCCTACAAAAGATAAAATGAATGAAGTCTATCGATTTCTTACTGATGAAGATGCAAATTGAGAGACAAGACATAATTGACATGTAACTTTTTCTTCCTCATTATTAATTCCTGCATCGAAGACATGACATTTCTTTATTTCAGCAAAATTTCTTGCTTTCATGAAAATCAGTAAAGTGACCAAGGAAAGTGCTATCTTGAACTAATGTATTCAAACTAGAAGAGCTATTAATGTGGGTGTTTTATTTGTAAAATCTGTTTTGTGTTTGATTATAAACGAATCGACTTATGGGCTGGGACATCCATTGATCATATTCCTACTATGTAGCCAGTCACAAGCACTTTATGAAAGTTGAGAAAAAGTGATTCTCCCTTGGAGCCCATGGACCTAGAGATTTGTTGTTACTGCATAGGAAATGAGGAAAATAATATGAACATTCTAATGGATCAATTATCTCAAAATTCATCTCCTATTCAGCTCCGATTTCCGTATAGTTCACATGATATTCTGAAAAGGATTAAGAAGTTTGAGAAAGAGGCACAAAATATTTTGAATTCAATTGGAAACATCTCCGATATATTTGATCATTTGGATTGGAGGATCGAACAATTCAAACATACTCGACGCATAGAAGAAAGTATGATGCATATGCTTAAGAAAAATGCTTGGGTTGAAGAAGATTCAACAGAGTAATTTCTTCACCGACCTTTTGATAACTTATACGTACACTACAATATGTGGGAAATATTCAAGATGATGAAAGTGATGAAGATGTGTAGACCCTCTAAAGTACGAAATTCGTAATTATGAGAGCATCTATGTTATGTGTTTGTGTTGGATTTCAGTTATTTCCATTATTGAACTTTATGTGTATCTAATGTTAAGTGTTTGATATTTAGTCTTCAGCGTTATTTTGTATGGTGTGATTTCGACGCTAAAGATAATATTGTGGTTTGAAAAGTTTTGGTTTGTAAAAGGGTGGATTTTCTATATAAATGTGAGTTTTGTGTTGTTTGTGAAAATTTATTGTTAAAAGATTATTTAATTATGAATATTAATGTTAATTAAAGTTAATTAGAGGTTGACGTGGTTTGGTATACAACAGATTTTATAAAAAAGCTGAAATCTGAAATTTTTTGGTGTCGGCGATAGAGCCGCTAGATTTGGCGCATGAGGCGCTAGCTTCCCGAAAACACTCAGATTTTCTTAAAACTGCAAAAATCCACTGTAATGCCTCATTTTTACTGCTTCAGTCGTCTCTTACCTCTAGACTAAGATTGAAACTGAAGTTAGGGCTTGCATTTCTTGGATTTGAGGAGATTTGAAGGCTTAAAACTCTTGGATTTCATCTTCCCCTGGTAAGAGCTTCAATTTAACTTAAAAATTTTTTATTTTCATCGTGGACTTTCCTATATTATGGGAATTCGAACAGTTAATGGTTTTTGAAGAAGTTTGATGAGAACTCATGGTGAAAATTTTCGTATCAAGTATTTCTATTTTTGGAGTTTGAGTTATGATATTATGCATTTATTTGAGATTTTATGTGTTATTTAGAAATTGCTATGACTCCAAGAGTGAAAAGAGGAAAGACATTAGGAGGTTTTGATGCGAGCAGATATGCTAATTTGAAAACTCAGTATAATTACAATGCTCATATGGTTGCAAGGAAACTAACTCAGGAGCGTGCATTCTCAAACCCAGGAGGTTCTATTGAAAGGTTAATCATAACTCGGAATTGAGAGATTTTTTGCTACTTCACTGCAGTAATAATTGTTCTTATCGTTCGTGAATTTTATGTCAATCTTCGGGTGACTTCTGATGAGCACGTTTACGTTAGAGGGAAGAATGTTGAATTTACTCGAGAAAGGATTAATGCACTATATTGGTTGCGGAACGAATTTCATTGTGAGTATTCTGCATTTGTGGTATCTGATTCGTCACTTGATGAAGTGATTGCTTATCTTACTGATGGAAGAGGAGTATGAAAAATTAAGAATAATCACGAGGTAAATTTTTTCACTTCCATGTTAAATGTACAATTTAAAGCATGACATAACTTTATTTTTGCGAAACTTCTTCCATAGAATCACCGTGGTGAAGTAACTAAGGAGAGAGCAGTATTAAATTTTTGCATACAACAAATGAAGGCTATCGATATTGGTGCTCTCATTCTGCTTAATGCTCAAAGTATTGCTAAGGGTGGAACCACTGGTGGTTTAAGTTATCCTGCTTTGATTTTCACCTTATATGAACAATCAGGCGTAGAATTTGATGAAGATGAAGAAATGTTACAACTACTTAAATAGTTCATAAATTTAAATCATTTGCTGGATCTAGAACTGGAAATGGAGGTAGTAATAGACCTACATAAGCTGCAGGACCATCTACTTCCATTACTTATTCACTTGAAAATATTATGAAGCAGTTAATGATTCAGCAATCAGATGTAGTGGCATTACAAAATATAATATGTGGTTTGGAATCAAGGAATGCTCATAATAATGAATATCAGCAGAAAATAGTTCAACATTATATTCCATATCAAAAGGCTATGATTAGATATCTTACAGGTGACCATACTGTAAAATTTTTTACATGCCCCAGTTTTACCCCTTACGTGCAAGATGACTTTGAAGACAAAGAAGGAGAAGAAGAGGAAGAAGAGGAGGAAGATGATGACGGATGAGTTATTGGATTTTATCTGTTGTCATTAGTTGTTTGTTTCATTTTATTGTTGTTGTTACAATTTGGACTTTAATGTGTTTTGTAAGTAGTATTATTGAACTTGTTTATGTATAGATGTAAATTGTTGATTTTTATTTTAACATTGTTTGTTCCTTTAATTTGTTGCATATGTTTTTAATTCACCTTTTCTTACCAAATCCTGTTGATATATTATGTTTCATTTAATGTTTTAAAGTATGTGCTTTTAAATTAGTTCCTGCAATGTATCAGGGCCAAGTTTCATGTTTAGAACCTTTTATAGGTTAGTCTTGTTTTTATGCATTTACTGTTTTCTCTCCACTTATATTTTTTTTTTGGTACTGAATGCTTTACTTATTAAAAAAAAGTCTATGTTTGGGGGAAAGAAAAATTTCTTTAGAAAGAAGAAAATTAAATTTTATTTGTCCTCAATTAACTATATTTAAAAAAAAAATTAACATGACCTTTGGTATTAGAGGCTAACTTTAGATAACTATATTTTTATTTTTTAATATAATAGTAAATTTAAGCAAAAAAAATCTATAATAATAAAGATAAATTCTAGAGTTAAAATATTTAGTATGAAATGATAAGACATTTTTTTCTATTTAGGAAAAGGAAATTGTATTTCTAAATATTAAGAATCTTAGAGTTTCATATAAAAAGAAAAGAATGAAATTTTACGAAAAATATTCAAAGCTAATATGAATTTATAAAGTGAAGGAAGATAAAAAGTTTTTAACTTCAAAAAGAAGATAATGAATTTCAAAATTATTTAAAGTTATCCAGATTTAGTAATCCTCACATGAAAAATAAAAGAAAAGAAAAGAAATAATTGAAAATGATCCTAAAGAAAAGGAAAGAAAAAAGAAAAGAAAAAAAGAGAAAAAGTAAAAGAAAAGAAAAATATGTGAGGAGAAGCTTGACGAGATGTCTAATCAAAAATTAGTTTTACTTGAATCAACTTGAGTAAAAAAGACTTTATAATATTTTTTAAACTTGTATTTGAATATTAGCATCCTTACTAATAAAGTTTTCATGAAATTCTTTTTCATATGAACATTCTAAGTGCCTTTGATATAACAATTTACAATTCTTCTTGAAATGAATAGAAAATCTGAAATCTTAGACTTGACTACTCTGTGTTCTTATACTTTTAGTTTTTAACCTAAGTTATTAAAAATTTTTCTTAAGTTATACTATTATATTTATTAAATCAAATTATAGAAGTATAAGTTAATCTCTACCGTAAGTTATATTTTTATGTAGTAAAAGAGTTACTTAAGGACAAATAACATTTAAGTTTGAGAGATTTTGATACACAAAAAAAGTGCAATTATATATATACATTTCATGCTTAAATTTGATGATAATTTTCATGTTTTGTTACATGTATATTGATTTTAAGCATTTGGAGCAAAAATGAGTAAAAAGGAAGAAAATCGAAGTCAAAATGTAGTTTTTCAGTATACTGACACCAGAGGCGCCAATATGCTGAAAAAGGGTGCCAAAAGCGCCATAATCCACAGAGGAGGGGTGGGACTTCAGTAAACAGGTGCCAGAGATGAATCTAAACGAAGTAACGAATTGATGATGGTTAATGACTATTTTTGATATGTTCTAGAAAGCACCAAGCAATTCAAACGCCCCATGGAGTGGTTCAATGCATCCAAACATTTTAGGAAGGCTCTTGAATGAAGAGATGTATTTTTGATGAGGGGATTTGTCTTTTGGTGTGAAGATGTGTGTCTTTTGGGAAAAATGAGAGAATTTTCGAACTTTTTTAGAGAAGAGGAGCTGACGCAACTCATAAGAAGTCTAGGAGGTCTTGGAGTTCAAAGTGTGTGTGCAGTCTTTGGAGGAGAGTAGAGAGTTAGGTTTTGGAGAGGATTTTCTTCTAGAAATTGTAAGAGGGGAGAGAAAGTGAAATGTTTCTTCTTCATTACATTTCTAAGAGAGAATTGAGTGTGATTATAAAGAGCTAAAGTGCATCAAGGGAACTTAAACGGATTTGCTTGAGGAGTGTGAGATAAGTTGTGTTCTTTCATTTCTTTGTTTTGTAAACTTTTTTTTATATAAAATCTATATTTTGTTTTATACTCATGAATTTTGAGTTGTCTTCTTTGTCTTTCTCCCTACAATGAGATATGGTTTTGTGAATAATTAATATTGTTGTGGAAGGTTTTAAATGTCAATAGATTATGATGATTCAAACTCTAATGTTCATTTACTTTTCGATCTGATCAATTGAAATATTAAAATTTGTTGAGAAACATAAAAACCAACAGGGCTATGCTTTCTACAATAAGGTGAGAGTCACATTCAATTTCATGGATGAGAATGTAGTTCATGGGGCTGATTGCAAATAAATAGGAAAATATATTTTGATGGACGTAGAATTTGTGATTTTAGAGTAACAGAGTAAAATCCCCATTTTGGTCCAGTTGCTTGGAAGCCTTAAGGAGATGGGGAAGTTGGAGCTCTGGAGTGAGAGTCAGTATCCTCTCAGCTTAACCAAGTGACCAAACTCTGGATTAGCCAATATTTTTTATGCACTTTATAGATGATAAAAAATATGATTGATTCTATTTGACACAATGCAATTTTATATAATTTTAAATGATTTTAATTATTTCACTAGCCATAAACTCATTGTAAAGAGGAAAAATTTCTTAAATTTGAACTATTCGTTACAAAACTTTGTTTAGTCTTAGTAAGTTTAACTTTGAAGTTTAGAGGTTAGCTTAGTTAACTTAGTTCTTTTAGCTACATTTCATTTAACTTATATTAAATTTACTTTATAATTGTTTTTCTTACTTAAGTTTTTTTAGTTTGAATATTGTGTTTTACATTATAATCATAAGAATTTCTGCCTCCTTGTGGAGATCGATACTTAGGACTCAATTATAGCTCTTTATTACTTGAACAATACATATATTTGCGTAATTATTAAGATTGGTAGCTTAAATAATTTCAAAATATAAAATTATTTATACTTAAGTGATTTTTATGGTGATTGATCTGCATATTTACTACTTAAGTTGTTGTGTGTATGTTGTAGTATTGAAAGATATTTACAACGCATACAAAAAATTCGCACTACCCGTGCACGCATATAAGAAAGAAATTTATATTGACGTGCCTTAATTGATATAATTATTAGACAACGCTTCTGTGACAATTGTACGTAAGTTAGGGCACGACTCTCCTCTACCACTCCTTCCTTCCCTCTTCCTCTTCACTGTAAGTTAGGTCACGACTCTCCTCTACCGCTCCTTTCAACATCTTCTTCTCTCAAATTAGGGAACAAGTTATTCGCGCACAATGCTCGGCTCCCGTCTTCCTTCAATCACAGCTCGATGCATCAAAGAAATGTGACAATCTTCATCTTCCTTTAAGCACAGAGCAACTGGTGGTTGCGTCGCTTCTTCGGTTGTGCTACGCTGTCTCCTTCTCCCTTCTTTGTTCTCTCATTGCTTTCTCGTTTGATAGGCAATGTATAAGGTGGATTCCCCTCTTCGACTTTTGACCCACTTCATTTCCTCTCCGCTCCGACTACTTGCTTCCTCTCTTTCGACTCTTTGATGCCCGACTACTTCTTTCTTCTTCTCCTTGATTTCCTTGTTTCCTCATCGCTGGGTAACAAAACGGGAATGTTACAATTTTCCCCTCTTACAAAAATTTCTTCATCGAACTTTATAAATCGACCTCAAGTCATTTCTCATTAATTAGAGCAACATGATCTATCAAAAATTTTTTATCAGACACTATTCTTCTATATTTTTTAGTGCATCACTATGTCAGAATGGGTATAATTATTAATTTAAGTTAACTTTATTTTTTATTAAATACCCTATTGGCTCTATCATCTAAGGCTTCATTAATTAATCCTAAACCTTGGGCTCTGATACCACTTTTGTCACGACTCAGTCCAAGACTTATAATTAATCAAAGTTGGTACAGATGGTCGGACGGTGTGAATTAAATTTTCTATATCCGTCTACATATTAACTGATGAAAGAACCACCTACAAATCAATTTAAAGCAGTACAATTAAAATTACCTCGTTGATGATTATCTACGTCTTTTATAAATATTTTATTTTATATCGTTCATCTTTTAATAATATAATTAAACTTGAAAAGTTAGTTAAAACTGTGAATTAAACGATCCAGTGAATATTTATACTTTTAAACTACAACTATACAAGAAAAAGAAAGAATAATATGTATGTCAGCTAATTTTCTTTATAAATGAATATAAACATTTGACATACTATTTAAAATAGTTTTTATCATTACTATATCAATATCATTTCATTTCTAAACAACAATCACAAGAGAAAACATATAAAAATTGTGTCAATTAAGACACATCAATATCATTAATGTTCATCCACTAGTATCATCTAGGAATGTTCTATCATAGTCAGTCATGCACACACAAGCGGTCAACATAAATATATGTATTCATCACATTTAATTTCACATACTATAAGACAAGTACTCTCCTTGATTGCCGATTAATTTGTTATTTGATTTGTCTTGTTGTTGACCGCTCTAATTTTGAATGCCTAATAAGTTATAAAGTTTAATTAATTTTTCTATTTTAATAAGCTATTATCTTTCATTACTTAAGTGTAATCATACTTAATTTATTANATATATATTATAAAATCCTAAGGGCAAACATATTAATACGGAAAAGATACAGAAATGTTACATGAGAGAGCCTAAAGAAAACCTAACTCATACAAAACAACACACACAAAACTCAAATAAAGCAAAGATACATAAAAGAAAAAAAATCAAAAGCCACAAAAGGACACAAAAGTGCTAGGGACATCCACTTTAGTCCTCCTGCCTCTAGTTCGCGGAAATGAGCCGACTAATAAATTAGTAAGGTGAGTACTATTGTCGGTAGTAACCAACGTATCATCTATCAGATTCCTGAGCTCAAGTAGATTTTTATTTTTTTCTTCCTCCTGGATGTGTAGACCTGTTATTCCTCATCCGATGATTGACTCATTTGATCAGTAGATTCCAAAAATGATCAGACAATTGTAGGTCGTTGCACATCATGATCCCCATGAGCCTGAGTAATACTAATATCTTTCTGGACCCGATTAGACAGTGGTGAAACAGATGATATTTTGTAATGAAAGTAAACTAGTCAAGTACTTCAACTTTGAACCGAACACATAAATTACTTTATCTGCAACCTTTAATGAATTCTATCTATTTCTAAGATTACAATTCAGAACTACGTATGCTTCGGGATTATGTAGAAGTTATCTCAATCACTTTCGATAGCACTTAAAAATTGTTGTAACCAATATTCTAGAAAGCCTAGTTTTCTCATCATTCTCTCTCTTCTGAACGAGTTGCATCTTTTGTGTTATTGTCTGGCGTCTTCGCGCATGATGAAAGGTTTCGGTCTTCTGCTTAACCATATGTTTCAGGTTAGGTTTTTTGGTTTACAATTTTTTTCGATTTTATGTGAGGTTGACCGTGATGACGAAAATACAACCAAATTGACTATGATTGATTAAGTAATGATAAAATAAAATTTTAAAAAAATTGATGTCAAGGTTGTAGATTTGAAATGTAGATCTTCAGGAAGTTCTTGCTGTTAAGGAAGGTGGAGACCCGGTCCACTTCCTATTACGACAGATTCTTTGATAAATTGATTCTAATTTATCTGCTCTTAATTCTTTTCCTTATGTATTTTATTCCCTGCCATAGCTTGATGATTCCCAATCTTTATTTAAAGCAGTTGCCTTCTATTGACAGGAAGAATTAAGGAAAACTTAATTAATTAAGTTTTACCAGATTAATTTCCCGCCCCTCCTGTTATAGAGAAAAAGGCAATGAATTTGATAGCTTGCCTTAATGAGTTTTATATGGGTCATTAAAGCATGATTCCATGGAATCATGAAATTAAGGGCTACCAAAATAAGCTAGATACTGTGAAGCTTTAAAATGAGCTCCGATTACAGGGATGGGTATGACTCTCCAAACAGTTTAAAGTTATCTTTTCTTCTTCTTGGTGTGACTCTCGGTCTAGAGAGAGAGAGAAGGTGAGAGAAAGAGAGAGAGAGAATTCTTTCTTGTAAGTCGACGTGGTCGACGGTGTAATCCTCAAAGCTAATAAAATCCTCTGCAGCTCCGTGGACGTAGGCAATTTGCCGAACCACGTAAATCTTGTGTCGCCTTTTCTGGTGTGATTTTTCTCGATCTATTTTTCGCTTTATTGTCGTCGTTTTTCATAACAATTGGTATCAGAGCTTTGGTTCGAGGCTGAAAGAAAACGATGGGCGGAGACGAAGTGATGGCATCGGAGATCGAGAAGTTCAATGGCACAGATTTTAGTTACTGGAGAATGCAGATAGAGGACTACCTCTATGGGAAGAAACTTCACCTGCCGTTGCTGGGAAAGAAGCCGGAAAAGATGGACGAGGCGGAATGGAATCTGTTGGATCGACAGGTTCTGGGGGTTGTTCGATTAACCCTGTCAAGATCCGTTGCTCATAACGTCATCAAGGAGAGGACTACTGCAGATCTCATGGGAGCTTTATCAGACATGTATGAAAAGCCATCAGCGAATAACAAGGTGCACCTGATGAAAAAGTTATTCAACCTGAAGATGGCGGAAGGTGTGTCTGTTGCTCAGCACCTGAATGAGTTCAATAATATCACTAATCAATTATCATCTGTTGAAATTGATTTTGATGATGAGATTCGTGCGCTGATATTGTTGGCGTCATTGCCAAATAGCTGGGAAGCCATGAGGATGGCAGTAAGCAGTTCTGCAGGTAAATCTAAACTAAAATATGATGATATACGTGATTTGATTTTGGCTGAGGAGGTGCGCAGGAAAGATTCTGGCGAGACCTCGGGTTCGAGTTCGGCACTGATTGTTGATTCTAGAGGGAGATCACGGGACAGGAACTCAAACAGAGGAAGATCAAAATCAAAGTCTGGTCAGCAGGCAACCTGCTGGAATTGTGGCAAAGTTGGCCACATAAAAAAGAACTGCAGAAATCTCAAGAAGGAGAATGATGACGCAAATGTTGTAACTGAAGAAATACATGATGCGCTATTGTTGGCGGTTCACAGTTCTGTTGATGACTGGATACTGGATTCAGGGGCTTCCTTCCATACATCTTCCCACCGGGAATTAATGCGGAATTATGTTGCAGGCAATTTTGGGAAGGTATATCTGGCTGATGGGAAAACTCTTGACGTGGTGGGGATGGGGGACGTTGATATTGCACTCCCTAACAAGAGCAATTGGACTTTGCAAAAAGTCAG
>JXCR01147529.1:292215-321385 GCA_002079205.1 Phalaenopsis hybrid cultivar | reverse complement strand
TATATATATATATATATATGTAGTATTGAAAATGATAATAAATGAAATATAATAAAGTTATGGCTAAAATTATTTTAAATTTGTTGAATGTTTTACCCATAAAATGTAAATAGGTTTTAAAAATCAAAACTTAGTTTTTGGTGCTGTTAAAAATTATAAAGAATAATTTCCAATTTTGTGTGCTTGGTACAATATTAGAAATAAACAATCTAAGGCCTCAAATTATACACACAACCTAAAATGTCAAGGACTCTTATGTTATTTATATGAAAGAGAATTTATTTATTTGCCTAAGAGAGAAGGTTAAGTGGAACTCATAAAAATGTCAATAATATATATATATATTTGCAGTTTCTTGTTATTTTTATTTCATGGTAGCTCTCTCATCTTCTTTTGTGACCGAATATGCTCTGAATGTGGGGAAACTCTTCTATGCTGCAGTGGTTGATAAAGACCGTGTTCTTTTTCACCTCGGGGATACTTTAGTTTTTCTGCAGATGTATCACGATTTATTTGCTAGACGTTATTTATATGAAAGAGAATTTATTTATTTGCCTAAGAGAGAAGGTTAAGTGGAACTCATAAAAATGTCAATAATATATATATATATATTTGCAGTTTCTTGTTATTTTTATTTCATGGTAGCTCTCTCATCTTCTTTTGTGACCGAATATGCTCTGAATGTGGGGAAACTCTTCTATGCTGCAGTGGTTGATAAAGACCGTGTTCTTTTTCACCTCGGGGATACTTTAGTTTTTCTGCAGATGTATCACGATTTATTTGTTAGACATGGAAATTGTAACTTTATAAAATAAGTAGGGAAAAAGGGGGGCAAACCAAAATTAATTTTTTCTTAGATTGAAATTTCAACCCTTGCTGAAAACCATAAATTTACACTTATTGGAAAGTTCCAATTGCGTCACTCTAAGATGGAGACTATCAGGGAAGTGTTTGAAGATTTCAAGTTAGTTGGAGACTGGATGGCGGCCCTCTTTGATGGAAGACTTGTTATGATACAACTGAATAACAAAGAAGACTATGCAAGGATATTCTCGATGAAATACATCTTAATTGAGGACAAACATATTAAATTACTTAAATGGTCCCCTGACTTTGATCCAAGTCAAGAACCTCTCATTGTGCTTATATGGTTTAAATTACCTGAACTCAAGCTCCACTTCTTAAACAATCAAGTACTATATGTATTTGGGGTTTTTCTTGGAAAACTAATGAAGTTAGACATCTCTACCTTTAATCTGTCAAGGCCTTATGTTGCAAGGATTTTAATAGAGAGAGATATTACATTTCCAGATGTAGAAGGCTTGACACTCCTCACAATGGTTGCTAGCAACAAATCATTACGGAACAAATGCCTTACTACTGGAATCATTGTAAGATGTTTGGTCACACACATGATAAATGCTTCAGGTTACACCCAAAGTTGAAACCTATTATTCCAATACACCGGATATAGATAATTTTATAGATAAAAAATGTGCAAAGGAACCAACTATTTTTGAAAATGGTATTTCCGACTGTGCAGTTTTGGAACAAAACACAAAGGAACCTTTGATTCCTCAACATGTGAATTCTATCAGTAATACCAAAGATGCAACTTTAGATCATGCAACTTTATTGGAACCTATTGGTACAAATGTTAACCGACAGATGAGCTGCTTGTGTTCCCATTCCTCACAATGGAAACATTCCTACGCAACCTCATTTTGCTCTCAGTGAACCTGATGAGAACCCACCTTTATGCAAGTCTATTGAGACCCCTAATCCCTCTCATTTGGTTGTATTGGAGATTCATCTTAATGAGTTGGCACCACTTATTGTTGTTGGAGAAGGTACTCGTACATTGTAGGGATGCCAAAATCAATGTGAGCTCTCCACTGAAATCGATCAGCTAGATCAACAAGTGGAAGATGAATGAAACGTTTATAAATCCAAGAAGAAGAGAAAAGGAATGCCTCACCTGAAATCAATCAGCTAGATCAACAAATGGAAGATGAATGACAGGTTTATAAATCCAAGAAGAAGAGAAAAGGAATGCCTCACCTCTAAAATCTATAAGATGATTATTTGATTGTATCGAGTGGAAGCCCCTTGCATACTTTGTTGCTGGACTCCATTCCTAGAACCAGGGGGGAGGGAGAGCCAAATCATTTCATCATGATTGATAGTTTTTCTTTGCATGGGAAATTTGTCTAGGTCACTTTTTTGGGGTATACTTGTACACATGATGGTGGTGTCGCAAGCTCTGCTAGGGTTTGAACCATGGTTATTGTTCTATTGATTTCAAACCTTCCCTTTTATTGTTCCAATCATTTTCTTTCAAAGTTATCTTGGAAAGGCCTTCCTTTGCTGATGTAGTAACTAATCCAGCTGCTAATCAGATTCTTGATGCTAGAACTCTTATTTCTCCTCAAAATTTTCATGATTCTTTGGATGACAAAGGAGACAATGAGTTCATTAGGAAAGCAGGCTGCAAAGTGGAAAAACTGCACTGTTTCTTACGAAACTTGACAAGATTAATCTATCAGAACCTTGCAAGTTTACAATTGTTGGCAAGTTCTAATTTAGACACCCTAAAATGGGCTAATTAGGAAGGCATTCAAAAGTTTAAAGCTCTTAGGTGATTAGAAGGTTTCATGGAACTCAACAAGGAAGATTAGTATGCAAGAATTTTTTCCAAAAAAGTAGATTAATATTGAAGGTAAATATATAAAGCTTCTGAAATGGTCTCTAGATTTTGATCCTAATCCTAATTATTCCTATCTAGTTTTGGTTTCCAGGACTCAAACTTCACCCATTCAATTACGAAATACTCTTTTCACTATGCGCTATCTTTGGGACCAATGAAATTGGACACACCTAATTACAACTTAACTAGGCTCTCAGTAGCTTGTATTCTTGTGGAAAAAGATATCACCCAACTAGTGGTTGAGGAAGTATGGATCAGGTTAACAGATAATGGTTTATGACAACAGGTCATTTTGGAAGAGAGACCTCACTATTGTGGTAACAACACAATATTTGGACATGTTATTGGACAATACTATAATTTGCACTCTGAACTTAAAAAAACCCCTATCTCCTAATTTTATTGAAAAGGAGAATCAAGAACTCGCTACTCTTATGCAAGAAGTAGTTGAGAATGTTAACACATTTGTTCATGACAGTAATATTCAAACTGCCCTTGCATTGGAAACCAATACTCATAATGTTGAGATTGAACCATCTTTCGAGGGAGCTGAAGTTTAGGCTGGTGATCAATATATTGAACGACTAGCTGGCATGAAAACACAAGAAAATGAACATTTGAATGAGCCATATATGGACACCTTAATTATTGTTACACACAACCCTTCTATCTTGGAGGAGTGGAACCATCCAGGTTGAGAAAAGTTTGTTGTTTGATGTTAGACTGAAGCTGGAAAAGGAATGGACCATCCAAAAATCAAGGAGAAAGAAGAAAGGGAACTGGGAGCTGAGAAAGCTACTAGCAAGTAACATGCTCACACAAGAAGGTTTTTCATTTCTCTTCCTATAGCAAGTTTGAGTTGCTACCCTTCCTAGGCTTACTAGAGGAATCAAGTCTTCTCATTATGATTAAAATTTTAGTTTGGAATATCGGGGGACTTGCTGGTCCTTGTTCCATTGATAGACTCAAAAATCTCATAAAGATCCATAAGTTTTGGTACTTTGCAATTTTAGAGCCTTTGGTTTCTAAAAACATTAAAAAAATTTTGAGGAAGTTGGGGAATCTCCACAACAAATCCAATGTTAATAACAAGATTTGGTTATTTTGGATAAAGCAGTTATTAGTCAGTGTATTGGTTGATGATCCATAGTATTTACATGTTGAGCCGAACTTGTATAATTTCTACTGTATGACCACTTTTGTGAATGTTGGTTGCGCAAGATCTATTAGAGGATCTATGGAGGCAACTCACTTGCATTGACAACAATATGGCTAGTAATTAGTTAGTAGTTGGAACTTTAATATGATTGCTAGTCAAACTGAAAAATAAGGTGGAAGAAGAGTTAACCCAAACATCATTTCCCGATTCTGTGAAACCGTCAATGATGCTAGATTATTTGACCTTGGATTCTCTAGGTTCCCTTTCACTTGGCAAAGAGGCAAGATATTTGAAAGCTTGGGTAGAATTTTGGTGAATCCGGAATGGTTATCTAACTTCCAATTCTCTATAGTACAACACTTGTCAAGAATTGGCTTAGATCATAGACCTCTACTTCTTATTATCTCGTCCTTGAATAAAGCACCCCATAATCCTTAAAGTGACTTTAATACTTAGGTATAATCATACTTACTTCTTGAATTGCATTTATAGAGCTTGGCATACAAAATTTGTGGGGAATGCTTTGTATACTTTGTGGTGACTTCATAAAAATGTTGTCAGGGCCTTCAAAGTATGGGATTGGGAGGTGATTGGGAAGTTAAAACTACCATCCAGAAAGCTGAGGTCTGTAAACTGGAGGAGGATGCTAGGATATCCGAGGAAGCTGATGTTGCTCAATATGAAGCTCAAATTGAACTTATGTAGGGTATTAAGTGGAAAGAGGATTTTCTTAAACAAAAGGATGGAGCTATACATTTTCAGAACGTTGATGGAAATTCCCACTATTTTCTTGCATGTATTAAAAATTATTTATCATAAAATATTTTAATCAATTCCTAGCTAAGTAGAATTTGAAGTCCTAAATGAAATTATTCCATATATTTAATCTTATCATTATGCAAGGCATTTGGGTACTCACCTTTTGTTATGACTCTTAGCTGGTAAAAATTGTTGAAACCACACTTCAACATGACCAATTTTGTATTCTTGGTGGACAACTTGGATTGAACTTGAAATTATTTATAAGGAATAAGGATATTTTTGCTAAGGTTGCCATTGAAGAAGATGAAATAACTTTCTAGGGAGGAAATTCTATAAGGCCGAATAAGAAGGGGAAGACCATGGATATTG
Source organism: Phalaenopsis hybrid cultivar (assembly GCA_002079205.1). NCBI lineage: Eukaryota > Viridiplantae > Streptophyta > Magnoliopsida > Asparagales > Orchidaceae > Phalaenopsis > Phalaenopsis hybrid cultivar. The sequence goes on along the minus strand of JXCR01147529.1, from coordinate 316,388 downwards.
ATTGAGTATGAAGAACAAAAAGTTCTAAGAGACAATAAAAAACTTTTTACAAAGCTTGAGAGCAGCATTGTTTTTTAGAATCTAAAATATGAAACTGTTATTCATTATTTATTTTTTCAATCATTACTTTTTATTATTTTATTAAAATAATATTAATAGGTAACAATAATATATTATGATAAAATCATTACATATAAACAAATATATAATAAATAATAATCATCATTCAAAAAATATAATTTAATTCAAACGCAAAGTACAATTGTAATGTACATAAGATAAATTACATAATACTACTCGAACATGCAACACTTACATATGTCGATTTGTGCTTGGCTTCTTTAATGAAAAAAGTGTTAAGAAAAAATTTAAAGGATTTGAGGCAACATCATTGGACATCATTTTACTCTCAACCAACCACTTTAGTACAAATTTGTCACAAATTGTTGATTGATCTTTGTTTTTCAATTCCAGCTATCTTTGGCTGGATACTACTTATATTTAAGAACATTGAGGACCTTAGTTTTCCCTTGGTAATGCACTCCTAAATTGATATAAATATACTAAAATTTCTCTTTTCTCGAAGTCACACTCCACCATATTCACTGTAACTGTAGATTTTAATATGCAAACTTTAATGGACAACACTTTAATCTTATTTAGAAAAGAAAATTATTTGGCTTCCTTTAGAGTACTTTAAGTAGATGTGTATAGTTTTTGTTGACATTCCATTAGATTTTCTTTCTTTTATCTATCGCTTAATTATTTAGTGAAGTACTTGTATCTTTCTCAATTATAACTTGTGCTAATTCACCAAAACAAGATGATGGAAGGGGAAGAATTCATTTAGATAACTAGAAATAATTTTAACGATTCCATGGAGAAAATTTATCCAAGAGGGAGTAGAAATTATACTTTCATGTCATTTTGGGAGTAGAAATTATACTTCTATGTCATTTATGGACTTTCATTTAAGCTTCTTTTCATTTGATTGTTTGACAGTAGATCCGGATGACTTCATCAATAATCATCTCAATAATTGAAGCATTAGATTCAAACACCAAGGTAAAAGTGACCGGATCTTCTTTACTTTTATCTTCATCAATACTTGGATAAGTTTTTTTTAATTGTTCCAAACTAAAACATTCAATCTTCGAAAACAACAATAAACCTTTTTCCCCAGTAAGTGGGGTTTTCTACATGAATCTTTTTTCTCCATTGCGTCCTATTGAGTGTCAGATTTTCATTTAATTATAATAAATTAAGATAATTTTTTCTAGAATATGCCCAAGTTTTTTTCTAGGTCTACCTCTACCTTTTTAACATAAGTCAAATCTAAAACATCTTCTCTCCTAACTGGATCATCATGGTCAATGTTTAATGTGACCAAACCATGTAGGATGACTCTCTTTAATTATGTCCGTCACTGGAGCTACACCAACTCTATCAAAGATATATTCATTCCTCATTTTATCTCTAAATGAAAAGCCACTCATCCACCTAATCATTCTTATCTCGGAAACACTTTACTTAGCTTTATGCTCTCTTTTAAAGGCCAACATTTAGTGCCCTAGAGCATTGCAGGTCTCTCCATCATCTTATAAAATTTTCCTTCCAGTCTAAGATGTACTTTTCTATCACAAAATAGGACCAAAGCATTCCTCTACTTCAACCAACCAACTTGAATTCTACTAATAACATCCCGATCTATATCACCATCATTTTAAACAATAGACTTAAGATATCTAAAGCGTTCACACCTTTTAACGATTTGATCAGTCATTGTTATAATTCTGTCAATAGAGCTACTACTACTAAGATTATGTTCCATGTTTGCAGTTTTAGTTCTACTCAAATGAAGGCCTTTAGACTCCAATTTCGACCTACATAATTCATGTTTTTCTGAGCTTTCTCTCTCATCTTATCCATGAGAAGGATATCATCAGCAAAAAGCATACACCAAGATACATCCTCTTGTAAGTGTCCAACAAGAGCATCCAAAACTAATGCAAAAGGATATGTGCTTAAAGCCGATCCCTGATGTAATCCAACAAAAAATAAAAAAAATATTTGGTCAATTTTCCTTTTGTTAGAACACAAGTAACAGTTGTATACATTTCTTTAATGACTAACCTTATTTTTAGAAGTAAGATTCAAAACATTCAATCTCATTAGATGTTGTTGTCGATAACTACAAATTAATTGAGACGTCTCACCTTATTTTTCAAAATAGATTTTTTTTTTAGGAAGATGAATAACATCTATCCCTTCAAGATCATTAAAAACTTAAAATGAAGAAGTTCATTGATTAGAAAACATCTCCATTATGAGCCTCTCACATCACATTTTCTTCTTCTATCCTCTAAATTTTCTTCTTTATCTTCTTCATTTTGGAACTTACATCTCATTTTGTAGATGTAAAATTGCTTAATTTTAAAATAAGAGTATATTTAAATATTCAGAACTACCCCTTATAACCCATAGTTTTAGGAATTTACACATTGACATGGATAAAACAACATTACATAGTCACATCAGTCGGTGTCAATAAACCTTAAATATTCACTAATCACATTAAATGCTTTTAATTTTATTATTCTATTTAGAAGAAATCTCCAATGAGATAATATAATTGAGAAATTGAATAGGTATAGTGTTGAATCAAAATCTGTCCAGGATTCACATCAAAGGATTAGAGTGTAAAATGGGAGAGAGCAAGAGAGAGAGAGGAAGAGAGAGAGAGAGAAGTACACAATAATGAACAGTAGAATGAATTTTTTATTAAACTTTACTGAAGAAATGATCCTCTTATTTATAGGAGAAGATATAATATGTACAATTACATGCTTACACCTACTTTAATTGGGGGGTTAAATAGAATTTTAAGTATTTACATCACAGAGTCTATGGTTCAACTATCATATTACTTGGTTTGTCAAGATTAGCCGACCTTAGTTTGGCAAAGCTCGATTATCCGACTATGTTGAGTTAGGCTGTTGGTTGACTCATGTTGATCTAGAGTTATCACCGGTCATTTGCTTTTGTCCGGTTGTTGACTATCAACACTTGGATGAGGAGCTTCTATCACTAAGACGAGAGACTGTCAGACAGAGGGCAAATCACCGCAATCTGACATGTTGCTCATTTCTTGAGAAATGGTCCTTCGGGTATTTGTGAAGTATGGTGCAACAAAGCCTCGGCCTCTTAATGAAGAGTCCCAAAGGCTCTTATGCAATGGCTGGCAAGCGTGGGGTGAGTATTGGTTTGATGCCTACTCCCCACTTGATATACCTTAGTCTTTGGTTCAGAGGGCCTGTGTCCAGTCGATTTTAGATCCCAGTCTAAGGGATCTATACTAGGTCAATCAAGTCCTTTGATCTTCCAGTGATAGAAATTTTGATCTTCTGTCTGTGGGCCCTCCTAGACGTACTTTCATGTCTCCTAATCCGTTGGAATATAGCCAAATATTCAGATTTTTTGTCAGTTATAATATGCTCGAGTTCAAGTTAGCAAAGTTTAGTGACAACTTAACCAAATCATTCCATAGGATCGAATGTCTCCGTATGTGGCAAACAACCACTCATCTTCTCACAATATGACACACATTTGTCAATTCGACTAGCATCAAGCTGCAGATTGTGCAGCACGTATTTTACTTTTTATTCCTTTCTATAAACCAAAAATGTGCAGCATACGTAGCATAAGAGATTGGGCTCAATGTTGGAATCCAGATAATGCCATCCGATGCATTAAAATTAACAGCATTTATTACCTCAAGCTATAAAATTTGAGTTTTTTTATTATTCTTCAGCTTTCTTATTCATCTATTCTCTCCCTCATTCTCTCTTGTGGACTATATTCATCCACCATGCTTGAATTTAACAAGCACCATAAATAAATTGACGTTTGTTAGCTTTTCAATTCTATTGTTTTTATGATTTTATAAATTTAAATAATTGAAATCTTACCCTTGCTGGATAGAGAAGCATTAAATATCATAATTATTGCTGATGTTACCTCCACCTATTATGTGAACTATCAACCATGGCAATGCGTTGTCCGCAATATATCAGATCATCCGTGGCTAGAAAAAATATTATACAAGGACGGTTTACGTGCGGAGTCTAATGAATTCACGTTATACATGAAGGCCCGGTAACATTGGAGAATATTTTTCCGTATTATTCATGTGTTATTGTGTTCTGAGAATATTTCTGGTGTTATAATAACACAATAACACATCAATAACACTTGAGTAACATATAATAACACCTGGATAACACGGGAGGAATATTTTCCTGTGTTACCGGGCCGATTTTTTTTTCTCACCTTCACGTGTGTGGCGTGATTTCATTGGAATTCGCACGGATTTCTACGTGCGAAGTTTTGATTAATATTTTTTTCCTATATATTAGAGAGATTTTTTTTTTTGCCAATGCTGCACTTTACAAATAAATACACAATAAATTTCTCTCTTTTCTTCTAAATGTATTTGAGTCAAATATATTATTTTTTATAAAATATAAATTATTGTACTGACTAGAAAATTTACATTGAAAAATTAAGTTGAAATTTGGCCAAACGTCACATGCAAGCAATTGTGAAAAGCTTGAGAAAATAGACGGCCTTCTGTTTTCTGTCCAAAGCATTGAGCTTTTTTAGTCGAAAATAGAGGACAGCTTATTAAACATGAGATTTTAAGAAAAAAATGAATTTATTAAATCTAGAACATATTCCAAAACATAATACTTTTATAATAAATCTTTGCTTAAATTATAAACTTTGCCACTGTTTTATAAAATATTTTACTATGACATGAGGAGTCATATATATTGATACATGTACTAACAAAATGGGTAATTAAATATACAAGATACTTGAAATGTTGCGTGTCGCGTATCCTGGCATGTTGGTTGGCATGATATAAGTCCCCTTAGGTCGAGGGTTTGAATCCCCTCTAACACAATTGACTTTAAGGAGGAGGTAATCGAATTCTTAGGCACATTAGGAGTAGTTGGAGGCTCGTATAATAGCCTCTCGCCATTCTTAAAAAAAGAAAAAAAAAAAGGCATTTGAAATGTTGCTATTTTTAAAATAGTATCCAAATGATTTGTTTTTTTGCACAACTAAACTAATGCATTTATATGTGTCTCATTTAAACTATTGAGAACTCGAAGAAAATGAAAACTATGAGTTTGAAATTTTGGCATGAATTTTGATGTTTCTAAGAATTTCGCTTTTTAAAATATCATTTATATATGTTTTAATTTGTTGTTGTTAGAATTATACTTCATACTTTGAAATAACATCATTATTCCACCTAACGAGCATGCTAATTGCTTCCCTTCTACTCTCCTCTTCCCCTCTTCCCCTACACTCAGTAGAAGCTGGGTCCAGCAATAAAAGCAGCCGCTTCTGCTGTCTTTCCTCCTCCGCTTTACCTAACGTATACCTTCGCACCCTCCCCCTTTTCCATGGTTAATTAAGGAAATCAGGGATGGTAATGAACTTTTCTTCACACGTCATTGTTGTTTACGGTTGGAAAAAAATGTGCTTTATATTTCAATCCAAGTTACGGATATTATCATTGCATAATTAGCACCTAATGGGATATTGTGAATAAAAAAAGGACAACAATCTAAATTAAAATTACACNCTTTTCTTCACACGTCATTGTTGTTTACGGTTGGAAAAAAATGTGCTTTATATTTCAATCCAAGTTACGGATTTTATCATTGCATAATTAACACCTAATGGGCTATTGTGAATAAAAAAAGGACAACAATCTAAATTAAAATGACATGTATGACTCCATTAGTTTGGTTAGATATAGTTATCAAATGCAATATAATGGTTCTAGTAGATTACTTACAAATATCATAGTTTGTAGGCGTGTCAATTCTCTCTCTCTCTCTGTCTCTCTCTCTCTCACACACACACACACAAACGCTTCATTTTTAAATATCAAAGGGACGAGAGTGCCCGGAAGGTGGTAAAGAAGAAAGTCATTCTGAAGAAAGTATATAGTTCAAATGCCACATCAAGTGGTGTCATCTGATTCGATCTTCGACAATAAGTGGAAATGCATTCAGCTCACCGACCCAACCTTCGATCGACTGTCAACCTTCTATAGTGGGATAAGACCCTTCAGATGACCCGGTCTCTCAAATTCATTATAGTTACTTCTTGGCATGTTCACCAGTGCCCGACTTCTATCGTATTTATGGGTTTAGTATTTGATCAATTTTTTTTTTTTTTTACAATGCTTCTTAGTGCAGATAACCTAACTTTGGTGATTTTGGCTATGATTATCGGAGGTGAGATGCCGACTGGGGCGCCAGTGATAGCTGACTAGGTACCAGGCGAATGAGTTTGACCTTGAGCGAGGATGGCAGGATTGATCCTCCTGACATCCCCTTGAAGAATATGAGAATAGCCCTTGAGTAGCTTGCCTATTTTTTTTTATGAAATTGAGAGCTCCTATGCTCGATTGGTATGGATCCAGCAGGGAGAGGGGATGAACGAGTTGTCATCTCATATAAAGAAGGTGGAATGGATGGAAGTGGTTGTGGTGACTCTTCATCAAGAGCTGTCAGATATTTGGAGAGATCCTTGATGTTTCAAGCTCAAGCCGAGTCAGATTGACTAATTTAATTTAAAAATTGAGAGGAATTCTTGTATAGGAGATTGCTTCGACTAAGAAAGTCTTTACCGACACAGTGGCATATTCTCTCAGACTAATTTTTAAGAACTTTATTTGTCATTTTAAGTATCTTTCTTTGGAATAAAATTTNACTCTTCATCAAGAGCTGTCAGATATTTGGAGAGATCCTTGATGTTTCAAGCTCAAGCCGAGTCAGATTGACGAATTTAATTTAAAAATTGAGAGGAATTCTTGTATAGGGNCATTAGTTTGGTTAGATATAGTTATCAAATGCAATATAATGGTTCTAGTAGATTACTTACAAATATCATAGTATGTAGACGTGTCAATTCTCTCTCTCTCTCTCTCTCTCTCACACACACACACACACAAACGCTTCATTTTTAGATATCGAAAGGACGAGAGTGCCCAGAAGGTGGTAAAGAAGAAAGTCATTATAAAGAAAGTATATAGTTCAAATGCCACATCAAGTGGTGTCATCTGATTCGATCTTCGACAATAAGTGGAAATGCATTCAGCTCACCGACCCAACCTTCGATCTACTGTCAACCTTCTATAGTGGGATAAGACCCTTCAGATGACCCGATCTCTCAAATACATTATAGTTACTTCTTGGCATGTTCACCAGTGCCCGACTTCTACCGTATTTATGGGTTTTGTATTTGATCAATTTTTTTATTTATTATACAATGCTTCTTAGTGCAGATAACCTAACTTTGGTGATTTTGGCTATGATTATCGGAGGTGAGATGCCGACTGGGGCGCCAGTGATAGCTGACTAGGTACCAAGCGAATGAGTTTGACCTTGAGCGAGGATGGCAGGATTGATCCTGATGACATCCCCTTGAAGAATATGAGAACGCCCCTTGAGTAGCTTGCCTATTTTTTTTTTATGAAATTGAGAGCTCCTATGCTCGATTGGTATGGATCCAGCAGGGAGAGGGAATGAACGAGTTGTCATCTCATATAAAGAAGGTGGAATGGATGGAAGTGGTTGTGGTGACTCTTCATCAAGAGCTGTCAGATATTTGGAGAGATCCTTGATGTTTCAAGCTCAAGCCGAGTCAGATTGACTAATTTAATTTAAAAATTGAGAGGAATTCTTGTATAGGAGATTGCTTCGACTAAGAAAGTCTTTACCGACACAGTGGCATATTCTCTCAGACTAATTTTTAAGAACTTTATTTGTCATTTTAAGTATCTTTCTTTGGAATAAAATTGTTTTCTTATCTCGTTTTCTATGTCGATGTGATCCCACTGTCAACTTATTTTGGAGAAGTTTATTGTGTTCCATTTTTACCCATGTACTACTAAACTTTTTTTGTTTTCATATAGATATAAATGGCATAGAGTTCTGAGATCACACTTCTTCTGCATTTATTCCTTCATTTGCTCACCTGATCTTATATTTTTCTACTCTGCTCAATGGCTTTTCAATACTCTTTGCAAGATTTTGGAATGATCCCCCTAAGCAACCAATCTTCGATGACCTAAGGTGAAGTGGACTTGTGGTAAAAAACCCGCGTCTTTAGCCCTACCATCAAGCCTTGGGTTGACGACGTAAAGATCAATTTTGTAGGGCCTCTACCTCCTATTTTATAAAGATCAATTTTTATTTAGCTTCAATTGCCACTCTATCCCAAGTTGTATTCCATCCTTGCTAATTACGACTTTACGCCCACCCTAATCAAGTTGAACTCAATTGCAGCCATTATGACCTTCATCATGTTTTGTCTTTGGTTGAGAATACAGGGGTTTGTTGAAATATTTAGCCATTTGTGTGTGGTGTATATATATAAAATAGAAAAACGATCGATGTCGAACCGAAAAATAGAATGAGAAAATTCACACAAAAAAATACTAATACAGCGGACCACACAGATTTACGTCGTTCGACAAATTGGTTATGTCCATGGAGTTGCATAGGATTTTACTACTTGAGAATTTACACTACTCGATCGTCTCAACTTACAAGAGGGATCCCTCACTTCCTTGCTCTCTCTTTGTCTCTCTCTACACTCAGATACACTGAAGAAGATAAACTTACATGAGAAATAAACTCAATTTCTCTTCTGCCACAAGCCACCAAGAACAAGCCAAGAGAAAATAGTATTCTTCTTCTTTTTTTTTCTTTCCTCTGCCACAAGGGACTACTGCTTGAACTTCTCTTCCTCTATCTCGAGGAAGCTTGAAGAATAACACAAAAAAGGCCGTGCAAAATCAAAAGGAGAGCAGTGCGATACCTCACAATACCTTTTTCCTCTTCTAATCGCGACTTAAAGGAATAGGGTGAAGTGAAGCTTCGCTTTGCATGTGAAGGGAGGCGGCGTTTCGAGAATCTGGAGGCCAAAGCAGCAGTTTTCGCAAAATGGGAGAGGAATCACGACTTTTTGTGATTGGGAGTGGGAGCGGGAGGCGGGTTGGGCGGACTGAGCTCCATCATAAAAAATCTCTCACTTGAAGCCCGGTACACAAACTACAATGTCTTCTTCTTAAAACTAATATCCTTCACTGACGGTGTCACCCTTTTCTTCAAACATGAATCCTCCATCTCTGCAACTCAAAGCCTCTGTCTTCGCACCAGAAGACCAACTAAAGTTGTGCACAACTTCAGTTTCTTAAGAGTAACATCCTTAGTCAACATATCAGCAAGGTCCATATAGCCTGCACCTCCATGCTATTTCCTGGGTTACTCTTGTCTCTGCTTACAACTCTCACTGCATGGGCAATATCCTGCCTCTGCTAAAATCCTTTTTCAACAAGTCTAGCTTTGTACCTCTTACTATCATCAAGCTCAGTCATCACCTGATGCACCCACTTGTTGTGTAATGTCTTCTTCCCTGGTGGAAGTTCTGCCAGCTTCCACTTGCTCAAATTTTCATCTTGCAATATTTCTTCATAGCTCTGTGGTTCTCTACCATCTATCNTACTACTTGAGAATTTACACTACTCGATCGTCTCAACTTACAAGAGGGATCCCTCACTTCCTTGCTCTCTCTCTTTGCTCTCTCTACACTTAGATACACCGAAGAAGATAAACTTACAAGAGAAATAAACTCAATTTCTCTTCTGCCACAAGCCACCAAGAACAAGCCAAGGGAAAATAGTATTCTTCTTCTTTTTTTTCTTTCCTCTGCCACAAGGAACTACTGCTTGAACTTCTCTTCCTCTATCTCGAGGAAGCTTAAAGAAGAATACAAAAAAGGCCGTGCAAAATCAAAAGGAGAGCAGTGCGATACCTCGCAATACCTTTTTCCTCTTCTAATCGCGACTTAAAGGAATAGGGTGAAGTGAAGCTTCGCTTTGCATGTGAAGGGAGGCGGCGTTTCGAGAATCTGGAGGCCAGAGCAGCAGTTTTCGTAAAATAGGGGAGGAATCACGACTTTTTGTGATTGGGAGTGGGAGTGGGAGCGGGAGGCGGGTTGGGTGGACTGGGCTCCATCATAACAAATCTCTCACTTGAAGCCCGGTACACAAACTACAATGTCTTCTTCCTAAAACTAATATCCTTCACTGGCGGTGTCACCCTTTTCTTCAAACATGAATCCTCCATCTCTGCAACTTAAAGTCTCTGTCTTCACACCAGAAGACCAACTAAAGTTGTGCACAACTTCAGTTTCTTAAGAGTAACGTCCTTAGTCAACATATCAACAAGGTCCATATAGCCTTGCACCTCCATGTTATTTCCTAGGTTACTCTTGTCTCTGCCTACAACTCCCACTGCATGGGTAATATCCTGCCTCTGTTAAAATCCTTTTTCAACAAGTCTAGCTTTGTACCTCTTATTATCATCAAGCTCAGTCATCACCTGATGCACCCACTTGTTGTGTAATGTCTTCTTCCCTGGTGGAAGTTCTGTCAGCTTCAACTTGCTCAAATTTTCATCTTGCAATATTTCTTCATAGCTTTGTGGCTCTCTACCATCTGTTTGTGGAACAATAAGAATGAGTGTCCCGAACACACTCTCCTCTTCACTTCCATCATTGCCCTGCACTGTTGCTTCTGATAGATCAATTCCTACCACATTCAAAGCTTCTCCATCTGCTAGATATACTTTCCTAAAGTCACCTACAACATAATTTCGCATCAATTTTTGATGAAATGTTGTATGGAAAGAAGCCCCTGAATTCAATATCCAGCTATCAACAGGTCGGCAGTAGTGCATCCTGTACTTCTTCAGATACCACATTTGCGCTATCATTCTCCATCTTCTTGGAATTCCTGGAGTTCCTCTTTGTGGGGCCAGCCTTGCCACAATTCAATCAAGTTGCCTGCTGACAAGACTTTGATTTTGATTTTCCTCTTTTTGAGTTTCTGTCTTTTGATCTCCCTCTGAAATCAACATTCAGTGTTAAACTCAAACCTGAGATTTTGCTAGAATCTTTCCTGCTCACCTCCTTAGCCAAAATCAAATCACAAATATCATCATAATTCAGTTTAGATTTACCTGCAGAACTGCTAACTGCTATCCTCGTGGCTTCCCAACTATTTGGCAACGATGCCAACAATACCAGCGCACGTGTCTCATCATCAAAATCAATTTCAATAGATGATAATTGATTTGTGGTAATATTGAAATCATTTAGGTGTTGAGCAGCAAAAACTCCTTCCGTCATCTTTAAATTGAATAACTTCTTCATCAGATATACTTTATTTTTCGTCAATGGCTTTTCATTCATCTCTGACAGAGCTGCTATGAGATATATAACTGTCCTTTCCTTGACAACGTTGTGTGCAACGGACCTCAATAGGGTTAATCAAATAACCCACAGAACTATTCAATCCAACAAATTCCATTCAGCCTCATCCATTTTTTCTGGTCTTTTCCCCAATAATAGAAGATGAAGTTTCTTCCTATAGAGATAGCCCTTTATATACATCTTCCAGTAACTAAAATCTGTGCTATCATGATATTGTCTCAATCAATTGTGGTAGAATCACATGAGATTGTATGGATGAGAATGTAGTCCATATAGTTGAGTGTAAATAAATAGGGAAATAATCTTTAATGGATGTAGAATTAGAGGACTTTAGAGTGACAGACTAAAGCCCCCTAATTTGGTCTATTATTTTAGGTTTTGATGCGAGATGGTAGCCTCCAAGTGGAGGGATAAGAGGGAACTCTAGAGTAAGAGCTAGTATCTTCCCTGCCTAGCCCGTCTTCAGAACTATTCAAACTTTAGATTAACCAATGTTCTTTATAACATTTCTAGTAAAGGTAGAGAATATAATTGTTCATATTTGTCATAATCACTCTCACCAGTTATTTTACTTTTACACATGTCACTAATTTCATTGTATAAGGAAGGGTACTTTTAATATATTAAACCCCACTTTCTAATTTTCACGAAGTGCTTTAGTTTAGGAGCAGAAGTAGTATTGTAGTGATAATTGTAGGATATAGTCAAAATCAAACCTTTATTGATCTTCCAAGCTAGGGTGTGCTATTCTAGACTAGAACTTCTCTTGAAAGTTACCGTGATTAACCTCGATCTTCGTGGGATTGATATTTGGGGCTTAATCAGAAAACCCTATATTACTTGATAATGATACGTATACTTGCGTAGAATTCCTACTATTTAAAAATATAGTTGAAATCTTACTTTGCTTGGGATAAAGTTTTTGGCGCCATTGTCGGGGTTTAAAGTCTTCAAGTAGTGTTGTCAACTTTATAAATCCTTACATATAAAAAATATCTGGATCAAGTTTTTGATGTCTTTTACAGGGATTAAAATCTTCAAGTTATGGTGTCAACTTCATAAATCTTACATATAAAAAATATTGAGATCAAGTTTTTAGTGTCGTTGTCGGGGATTGCAATGGTTGATCTTGACTTTTATGAAAATTTTAGTATAAGTAAGTAGGCTTAGACTTGGAAAACTGTAGTGTCGTAAAAATTGTTTTTGTGTGAAAGTTTTTTTTTTTGTTTTTTGTATGAAAAAGTGTTGTGAAAAAAAAACTATTTGTGAAAATGTTTTGTTGTATTGAATATATTTTTTATTTTATTTGTCTAATTGTTAATGAATTATTTATTGTGTTGCAGATGCGAAATAAAGGATCTGCAGAACTTGTGTCTTATGATACTGAGTTAGAAAAAAGGAAAAAAAATTAAAAAACAGAAAGGACTTGAAAAACTAGAATTGGAAATGAAAAACATTCAAAATAATAACTTGGAAGATCATCATAAATCATTGAGGGATTATGTAAATCCTACGATAGATGAATTTCACTCAACTATACAAGCCCTTGTCATAGAAGCTGGCTTGTTTGAAATAAATCCAGCGATTATCCAACTGGTGCAGAACAACCAGTTTGGGGGAACTCCTTCAGAGGATCCCTATTTACACATAGCAAATTTTCTAGAATTTTGTGCTACATTTCGTTATAACGACACGTCAGAAGATGCTATTAGACTAAGGCTATTTCCTTTCTAACTAAGGGATAAGACTAAAATGTGGTTATACTCATTAGCACCTGACTCTATTAAAGATTGGGAGGAGTTAACTCAAAAATTCCGAGCTAAGTATTTTCCACCTTCAAGGACAACTAAACTTTGAAACGACATTATCTCATTTTTTTTTAGTATAAAGAGGAATCAATATACGAAGCTTGAGAAAGATTTAAGGAACTCCTAAGAAAGTGTCAACATCATGCTCTACCTGATTGGTTAATCATTCAAACTTTTTTTACAATGGGATCCCTTAAATCTATAATCGACATTGGCGCTGGTGGATCATTAATGTCAAAACCATTTGATGAAGCATATGCGTTAATTGAAGAAATGACTACAAATTAATTTCAATGGCCCTCTGCAAAGGTAAATCCTAAAAAGGTAGTCAGTGTTCATGATACAGATGTGATCATAATTCTTGCATCTCAGGTTGCTGCAATATCAAGGAAGTTGGACCAACCTAGAATGAACCTGCCTCAACTCACTCCAATAAGTGAGGAAAGTTCATTAGGGCATATGATTGATTCTAACTTATCATATGAGACTTTAAATACCATAAACAACTCATATTCTAACTTTTTCAACCCAGGTTGGAAGAAACATTGTAATTTTAACTGGTATTATACTACTTCCAACAATGAGAAAATAATCACGTAAATCATAATGGAAGTTTGAATAATCAGAGGAACAAAAACTATAGACCTTCATATTTGTCGGACTCTAACAATGATCAACAATTTGAGGATAAGAAGATGTCTATAGAAGAAGTGATATTTAAAATGGGATGCCAATTACAAGGTCAAAATGCTGCGATTAGAAACATAGAGAATCAATTGGAACAAATTGCTAATTCACTTAGGAATAGACCCCAAGGAACACTTCCTAGAAACACTGAGATCCACTCTAAAGAGAACAATAATGAACAAGTAGAAGTTGTTCAAGTAAGAAGTGAAAGAGAGATAGAGAATGTGATTAGAAAAGAGAAAGAAGTTGTGAGAGAAACAAAAGGAAACTAAATGACCTGAAGAACATGTTTCTAAGGATCTGGAAATATTAATATCTCCAACCAAAATCAATTTAGAAATATCACCACCTCTATTTCCTCAAAGACTTAGACAACATGAGTTGGATAAACAAATTTTAAAGTTCCTGGAAGTACTTAAGAAGTTAACCATAAATATTCCTTTCGCTAAAGCTTTGGAACATATGCCAAGTTATGAAAAGTTTATGAAGGAGATATTAAACAAGAAAAGGAAATTTGGGGATTACGAGACAGTTGCACTAAGTGAGGAGTGCAACGCTATACTTCAGAAAAAGCTCCCTTAAAAACTTAAAGATCCTTATAGCTTAACAATTTCTTATGTAATTGGAGAAAGATTATGTGGAAAAGCTTTGTGTTAGGATCGAGCTTTAATGTGATGCCTCTATCTATATTTAGAACGTCAGGTTTAGCTGATATTTCTCACTTCAATTAGTTGATCGATCTATCATTTATCCAAAAAGGGTTATAGAAGATGTGCTTGTTAAAATGGATAAATTTATTTTTCCTATAGACTTTATTGTATTGGATATTGAGGAAGATAAAGAAAATCCAATTATTTTGGGGAGACCTTTTCTTGTTACTGGACAAGCTATGATAGATGTGCAAAAAAGAGAGTTGACTATGAATATTAATGACCATGAAGCTACTTTCGATGTTATAAAGACTATGAATTATCCAACTAAGAGAAAAGATGATGATTGTTTTTGGATGGATGAAATTGATTATCTAAGTAAAGACTATTTCCAAGAAAGTTTTGAGAATAAGTTAACAGATGAGATCGAAATGGACTTTCAAGATAAGTTGAAAACGTTGTTTAAAGAAGAGTGTATGTATGTTTAGGAGAGGTGCGAAATGATGGACATTAACAAAAATAGTAAAATTTTAATTCCATCTGTTGAAAATCTTATGAAACTAAGATGAATGTACCACATACAATTTTAAAGTCTACCTATTTAGGGAAGTCGTCTACACCACCAGTCTTTATATCTTCAGATTCGACTCAATCATAAAAGCAACCTATATTGAATGATGAAATTATTAAAAGATATCCTAAGAAAGAGTTAATTAAAATCACTGAATGGCATATTCTGTGGTATACAGACGAAATGAATGAGATTCTGATGCTGGGGCAGCCAGAGTAAACATTGGATACATCGGGTCATCGATGTTAGACCAAGCAGTTCATGGGAGGCAACTCATGGTTATCTTTGTTATCTGTTTAGGGTGGTTTTTGTTATGTTGGATTGGATAATAGTGAGATGTTGGACTTTGATCCGTGTTTTAAGTGTAAGAGTTGATTGAATTAATGTTGTGAGGTAATTCCTTCGTCATGACTATATTTTTATATGATTTCTAGTAGTAGCAGGTTGACGAGTCTGTTACGACTTAGTTCTCAACCGGACTCGAGCATTACCTTGAAGCATGTAGAGTTTGGACTTGGACCACTCCATGTCAACTATATTACTTCATTTATCTGACTTTGTCTTCACTGAGTAAAATCATGAACTTACTTAGTGAACAACATATGGATGAACTGCACTATTTTATTTACCAGATTGTGTCTTAAACTTAGAGTAACCTTGAAATTGGCAACACATGAGGGAATTCTGGTCCATGGGTGATAAACGTATTAAGTTTTATAATACACTCATGTTATTAGTGTAGTTTCTTCTATTAGAAATTGAAAGTAAGGAGGGAAAATGTGAGTAGAAGGGAGATCGAATTAACCTCAGTTGTTGTTTGTTTATGAATCTGTAAGTCTATGTATTGGAGTTTGTGTGTCTATGTTTGTGAGTCAAGTTGAATGAGTCATGGGAGATGGCAAAACTTATCTCAATATTTTAAACTTGTTAGCATCCAGCAATTCTTTTATAAATTTTAAAACATGTTCTTTTTTAATCTTTAGTTTGTACATATTCTACTATTTAAAATTCCTTTATAGTGTTATGTCAAGCATGTTTAGGCTAGATTTATTTTATATTGCAATATTTTACCACGTGTTATTCGTTTATATTTTGTAGGATGTGTAGTAAATTGTAAAAGTGTTATTTCCCTGCCGCATATTTTTGTACTTCATTGTTACACATGTTTGAGCTTAAGTTTGGAGAGAAAAGAAAAATGTTTCAAATTTAAATCTTACTTGTTTTCAAAAGTACTACAAATAAATTTGTATTTTATTTCTAATGATTATTGTAATATGGAGTCATCTTAAGGATGTTAGAATTTTAAGTACGGAAGTGGAGTACAAAAACTTAGTTGATATTTTTAGTGAAAAGGGTGTACCTAGAGTTAAGGATATTTAGTGGAGAACTTGGCAAAATGAATAACTATCTTTAGTAGGAAGAATTAAATTTTTGAAAAACTAAGGATCCTTAGAATTTTTATTTTCAAACATTTAAGGCTCTTTTAGAAAGTATTTTAAGAAAAGTATACATCTTTTCAAGTGAAGGAAAGTAATAAGTTTTAACTTTAGGGGGGGTTGTGGAATTCAAAAATTATTTAAGGACTTCTCCATATATAGTAATCCTCACATATATATAAAAAAAAGAAGTGAGGAGAAGCTTGAGGAGAGGTCCTAATCAAATATTGGTTTCATTTGAGTCTTTCTAGAGTAAAGAACTTAGAACAATCCTAAGCTTGCTTTTTATATTTATATTAATAAAAATTATTTTTAAGAGAGTTTTTAAGTCTAAAAAGTAAATTTCATAGGATCCGAAGTTTGAAAAATCTACATATATTGTTGAATTAGATAAGAAAACAAATTCCTAAGTTTGATGATAAATATTTTAGACCCTAGGCTAGTCTGATTCACAAAAAATTCTTTCTAATTTAAACTATAACATTTTTAGAAAAAAAGTTTAGTAATTCTAAAGGATGACCCATTAACTCTAATCTACATAAATTGTTTTAAAAGTGTAGAATTACTTGAGGACAAGTAATATTTATGTTTGGGGGATTGATATGCCAAAAAAAAATTTATGTTATATTTTATAATGATATCGCACTTTAAAAGTTTGTTTTCTTGTGTTTTTTGTTGTAGGTACATCAAATTGAAGAACTTGGAGTGCTTGGAGCAAAAGGAAAAAAAAAATCAAATGAGAGTTAATCGGGTCGAACCGTTGCACACCAGAGCCATGGTGGCCAAAACTGGGCACTTAAGTGCATATGCCCGGTGCTTAAGCACCCAATATGGTGCTTATGCACCACCAGATAGAGAGCAGGGCGCTTAAGCACCCAAAATTGGTGCTTAAGTGCCCAAAATAGGTGTTTAAGTGTCAAAAACGGTTTTCAACATATCTTCTAGAATATACATCAGATTTGGACAATTTTTGAAGCGTTGCTTCGTGTGTCTCTAGGGGAATTCATTGTAAATGATAAAAGAGACTTTTTAGAAGAATTTGGGGTAGTTATAATGTGTTTTGAAGAAGCACTTGAGTTACCATTTTGAGGATTCAATGAATATGGATATTTTTGAAGAGACACTTAAGAATCCCTTGGGAAATTATAAATAAGGCTTGGAATTGTTTTTAAAAGGACTCTTGAATCAATTGGAAGAGGAGAAGAAGACTTGGAGAAGAGGAAGAAGGCTTGGGTGTGAGCACAAGGGGGGCGACAAGGTGAGAGAGAAAGAGAGAGTGAGAGATTTCTATTTTTTTTCACTTTGTTTTTAGAGAGGATTGTAAGGAGATTGCTTTTTCTATACAAGGAGAGTTTGTTTTTCAACAGAGATAAGTATTTTCATTGTATTTTTATTTGAATTTAGTACTTTATTTTTATGATTTTAAAGTCTTGTTCAATGAAAGTTCTTGTTGTTTCTCCATGTGTAGCGAAGAGTTTTCTTTACTCTTCCCTCTTATAAAAAATTAGTATGCATGTATCAGATATAGAATTTATTAGAGTGAGAATATATTGTGATGATTTTACTTTGTTCTTCATTTATATGTACACTTGATCAACTTATATATTAAAATCTATTGTGAGAACAAGTAAGATCCGTGATGGAATTGTTTCAATCAACTATGGTAGAATCACATGAGATTATGTGGATGAGAATGTTGTCTATATGGTTGAGGGCAAATAAATAGGAAAGAAATCTATAATGGGTGAAAAATTAAAGGACTTTAGAGTGACATGGTAAAGCCCCCTAATTTGGTCTATTATTTAATGTTTGGATGCGATATGTTAGGCTCCAGGTGGAGGGATAAGTNTAACTTATCATATGAGACTTTAAATACCATAAACAACTCATATTCTAACTTTTTCAACCCAGGTTGGAAGAACCATTGTAATTTTAACTGGTATTATACTACTTCCAACAATGGGAAAATAATCATGTAAATCTTAATCGAAGTTTGAATAATCAGAGGAACAAAAACTATAGACCTTCATATTTGTCGGACTCTAACAATGATCAACAATTTAAGGATAAGATGTCTATAGAAGAAGTGATATTTAAAATGGGATGCCAATTACAAGGTCAAAATGCTGCGATTAGAAACATTGAGAATCAATTGGAACAAATTGCTAATTCACTTAGGAATAGACCCCAAGGAACACTTCCTAGCAACACTGAGATCCACTCTAAAGAGAACAATAATGAACAAGTAGACGTTGTTCAAGTAAGAAGTGAAAGAGAGATAGAGAATGTGATTAGAAAAGAGAAATAAGTTGTGAGAGAAACAAAAGGAAACTAAATGACCTGAAGAACATGTTTCTAAGGATCTGGAAATATTAATATCTCCAACCAAAATCAATTTAGAAATATCACCACCTCTATTTCCTCAAAGACTTAGACAACATGAGTTGGATAAACAAATTTTAAAGTTCCTGGAAGTACTTAAGAAGTTAACCATAAATATTCGCTGAAGCTTTGGAACATATGCCAAGTTATGCAAAGTTTATGAAGGAGATATTAAACAAGAAAAGGAAATTTGGGGATTACGAGACAGTTGCACTAAGGGAGGAGTGCAACGCTATACTTCAGAAAAAGCTCCCTAAAAAACTTAAAGATCCTTATAGCTGAACAATTTCTGATGTAATTGGAGAAAGATTATGTGGAAAAACTTTATGTGTTAGGATCGAGCTTTAATGTGATGCCTCTATCTATATTTAGAACGTTAGGTTTAGCTGATATTTCTCTCACTTCAATTAGTTGATCGATCTATCATTTATCCAAAATGGGTTATAGAAGAAGTGCTTGCTAAAATGGATAAATTTATTTTTCCTATAGACATTATTGTATTGGATATTGAGGAAGATAAAGAAAATCCAATTATTTTGGGGAGACCTTTTCTTGTTACTGGACAAGCTATGATAGATGTGCAAAAAAGAGAGTTGACTATGAATATTAATGACCATGAAGCTACTTTCGATGTTATAAAGACTATGAATTATCCAGCAAAGAGAAAAGATGATGATTGTTTTTGGATGGATGAAATCGATTATCTAAGTAAAGACCATTTCCAAGAAAGTTTTGAGAATAAGTTAACAGATGAGATCGAAATGGACTTTCAAGATAAGTTGAAAACGTTGTTTAAAGAAGAGTGTATGTATGTTTAGGAGAGGTGCGAAATGATGGACATTAACAAAAATAGTAAAATTTTAATTCCATCTGTTGAAAATCTTATGAAACTAAGATGAATGTACCACATACAATTTTAAAGTCTACCTATTTAGGGAAGTCTAAATAGGGAAGTCTATCTTCTTTTAATAATTTCATCATTCAATATAGGTTGCTCGAATTAACCTCAGTTGTTGTTTGTTTATGAATCTGTAAGTCTATGTATTGGAGTTTGTGTGTCTATGTTTGTGAATCAAGTTGAACGAGTCATGGGAGATGACAAAACTTATCTCAATATTTTAAACTTGTTAGCATCCAGCAATTCTTTTATAAATTTTAAAACATGTTCTTTTTTAATCTTCAGTTTGTACATATTCTACTATTTAAAATTCCTTTAGAGTGTTATGTCAAGCATGTTTAGGCTAGATTTATTTTATATTGCAATATTCTACCACGTGTTATTCGTTTATATTTTTGTAGGATGTGTAGTAAATTGTAAAAGTGTTATTTCCCTGCCGCATATTTTTGTACTTCATTGTTACACATGTTTGAGCTTAAGTTTGGAGGGAAAAGAAAAATGTTTCAAATTTAAATCTTACTTGTTTTCAAAAGTACTACAAATAAATTTGTATTTTATTTCTAATGATTATTGTAATATGGAGTCATCTTAAGGATGTTAGAATTTTAAGTACGGAAATGGAGTACAAAAACTTAGTTGATATTTTTAGTGAAAAGGGTGAACCCAGAGTTAAGGATATTTAGTGGAGAACTTGGCAAAATGAATAACTATCTTTAGTAGGAAGAATTAAATTTTTGAAAAACTAAGGATCCTTAGAATTTTTATTTTCAAACATTTAAGGCTCTTTTAGAAAGTATTTTAAGAAAAGTATACATCTTTTCAAGTGAAGGAAAGTAATAAGGTTTAACTTTAGGGGGGGATTGTGGAATTCAAAAATTATTTAAGGACATCTCCATATATAGTAATCCTCGCATATATATAAAAAAAAGAAGTGAGGAGAAGCTTGAGGAGAGGTCCTAATCAAAGATTGATTTCATTTGAGTCTTTCTAGAGTAAAGAACTTAGAACAATCCTAAGCTTGTTTTTTGTATTTATATTAATAAAAATTATTTTTAAGAGAGTTTTTAAGTCTAGAAAGTAAAGTTCATAGGATCCGAAGTTTGAAAAATCTACATATATTGTTGAATTAGATAAGAAAACAAATTCCTAAGTTTGATGATAAATATTTTAGACCCTAGGCTAGTCTGATTCACAAAAAATTCTTTCTAATTTAAACTATAACATTTTTAGAAAAAAAGTTTAGTAATTCTAAAGGATGACCCATTAACTCTAATCTACATAAATTGTTTTAAAAGTGTAGAATTACTTGAGGACAAGTAATATTTATGTTTGGGGGATTGATATGCCAAAAAAAAATTTATGTTATATTTTATAATGATATCGCACTTTAAAAGTTTGTTTTCTTGTGTTTTTTGTTGTAGGTACATCAAATTGAAGAACTTGGAGTGCTTGGAGCAAAAGGAAAAAAAAAATNATGTATAGGATATAGAATTTATTAGAGTGAGAATATATTGTGATGTTTTTACTTTGTTCTTCATTTATATGTACACTTGATCAACTTATATGTTAAAATCTGTTGTGAGAACAAGTAAGATCCGTGATGGAATTGTTTCAATCAACTATGGTAGAATCACATGAGATTATGTGGATGAGAATGCTATCTATATGGTTGAGGGCAAATAAATAGGAAAATAATCTTTAATGGGAGAAAAAATAAAGGACTTTAGAGTGACATGGTAAAGCCCCCTAATTTGGTCTATTATTTTATGTTTGGATGCGATATGTTAGGCTCCAGGTGGAGGGATAAGCAGGAACTCTAGAGTGAGAGCTAGTATCTTCCCTGCCTAGCCCGTTTTCAGAACTATTCAAACTTTAGATTAACCAATGTTCTTTATAGCATCTCTAGTAAGGGTTTTGAATATAATTGCTCTATTTGTCACAATCACTCTCACTACTTATTTTACTTTTACACATGTCACTAATTTCATTATATGAAGAAGGGTACTTTTAATATATTAAACCCCACTTTCTGATATTCACTAAGTATTTTAGTTTTGGAGTAGAAGTAGTATTGTAGTGATAACTGTAGGATATAATCAAAACCAAACATTTATCGATCTTCCAAGCTAGGGCGTGTTATTCTAGACTAGAACTTCTCTTAAAAGCCGCCGTGATTAACCTCGATCTCTGTGGGATCGATATTCGGAGCTTGATAAGAAAATCCTATATTACTTGATAATGATACATATACTTGCGTAAAATCCCTACCATTTAAAAATATGATTGAAATCTTAAATTGCTTAGGATCAAGTTTGAGATCAAGTTTTTGGCGCCATTGTCGGGGATTAAAATCTTCAAGCAGTGGTGTCAATTTCATAAATTCTTACATATAAAAAAATATTGGGATCAAATTTTTGGCACTGTTTCTGGGGATTAAAATCTTCAAGTAGTGATGTCAACTTCATAAATTCTTACATATAAAAAATATCAGGATTAGGGCACCCACAATAAGTATTCAGATCAGTCTTGGGTGGACAACAGATCTCAAGAGACCAAGGTAATTCACAAGATTAGTTAGTATAAAATTTAAAAAACTTTCAAAGTTTACTTAGTCTCGAACATTTATTAATCATATTTTTTTGTAAGAGTTCTTTCAGAGGAGAGCAGATCCTAGCAATTTGGTTGTGGTTTGAGCACATCTCATAATCCTTCTAAGTACAACCTATAGATGGAGGCAATTGATGATAAGAAGAATGGCAAGATCTTCGGGCTGAGGTCTTAAATGCTAGCCTATGATGTCCGCCTAACCTCTAGCACATTTGGTACATCTAATCCACTGCACCAGAGGAGCAGATGTGTCGTCAAGTTACTACTGGGGTTGTTGCCTAAATATTCACTCTAGCCACCTTGAGATCAGAGGTGGAGCAAAAGTTGAAAGCAAAAATTGAAGCGGTGTTGCATTCTAAACTACATAAAGGCAAGTAACTAGTTTAGAATGAGGATGAGGATGATGATGATGAAGAGAGGACATAAGAGTATGAGTAGGGGTTTTACCTAAGTTTGTTTGTGTGTTAAATGGTTTTTTGGTCTCAAACGTTATTTTTATTGAATAGTTTTTCCATTTTGTTTGGTTTGATGTAATTATTTTTCTTTTACTTTTGTATATGATTTATGTGTTAACTAGTTTCATTAATATGATGCTTTGTGTGTTGATTGCACTTTTATGATTGCAGGTTTATAGATTGTATCGTTGAAGGAGAGCTTTAAATTTTTTTCTGATGCTATAGATTTTTATGCCTTACCGACGATTTTACGACTCTTTAAATATATCATGACGGCTTTCTAACTGTTTTTCAAGCAAATGACATCTGAGTAGAGTGCTGAACTTTTACTTCGGATAAAATGTCGGCAATTTTCTATGGTTAACTGATGGTTGAGCTACACTTTATTGATAGAACCGTGGCACTTTTCTAATAGAAGTGCAACACTTTTCCTACGGAAGTGTAACTGATGGTCAAGTTGCATTTAAACATGGCATGCTTTTGGATTGCTATCGACAGTTACTATATGTTGGATAATAGTTGGTTAATAAATACCTTCCCTAATTTCATAGGTAATTTTATTGACGATAGTAATTTTTGCAACATCGAATAAATCATAGCCAAACTATCGGTAAACATAGTACTTATGGTTTATAAACTACTACCAACATACCATCGGTAATAAGCTAAATTCATGTAATGTCCCCTTTATTGAAGGGGATGAGACTCTATTTATAGAGTTTGGGAGAGGACTCAATACAAATAAGAAAAGAATCCATAGCAGTTTATCAGATGAGTCAGAGAGAACCTCGATCAAATGGTATTCTGTGGACATTTGAGCAACTTAATGATGTCAAAGTTGAGTGATCTTGAGCTTGCTAGATTTGTCTCATCAACATGCTCAATTAAACTTTAAGCTTTTAAGATTTCAAATATGGTCGACCTTCCAATTGGGCATCAAAAGCTTCCAAAAAATGGTATAAAGGTTTGTTCTATACTTGATTGACTCGGATTCAACCAGCTTTTACGACATTGTGTCTGTCCATCGAGCTAGTCAGCTTGATCATAAGTTTGTTGAAATTATAATCCAGGATGATTTTAATTGCAGTTTCAACATTCCTTATCTAAAAAAGTTGTATCAATATTTTTATCATTCCTCGAGATTCGTGTTGGCTAATAAAAATTATCTATAAATGGTGGTGTTTAGAAATACTGCTTCCCATATGTCGTAGTCCTCTCTGTATGGATCGAATATGTGTCAGAGGGGTATTACGACTAACAACACAGTTGCCTACCAACTTACCAGCCTAGGTGCACACACATATATCTCTTTGTG
>JXCR01147529.1:177241-242053 GCA_002079205.1 Phalaenopsis hybrid cultivar | reverse complement strand
AACTAAAAGACGATAAATGACACAAGAATAGAAAAAAATTATTTGATAAATGATTATCCATGTTTTTTGTGCCCAATAAAACCTATAAATAAGGGTGCAAAGTTAGCCTTATTTCATTTTTTTCACATTCTATTCACGCTTTTCGATTAGCATAATGGTTAAGAGTTCATGCAATAAGGAATTGGATGTTCATCTCCTGACTTTGGAAAGATTTGGTCTTTTTTGTGCCTTCTGTGATTGAAAAGAAAAAGCAAGGAATTGTTAAGAAAATGAAGAGAGTGACATGCGAGCCTGAGTCGACTGATACGGTCGGTTCTTTTGATAGTCCTAACACTCGGTCGTAGATTTTGACGAAAAATCCTGTCTTGGCGCTTGGTTCAAGTGCTAATGTTGCTACTGGAGAAAGTGGACAAGCTACCCCCTTTTACCGAGGGTAGCCAAGTGGGGTCGAAGAAAAGGCACTCCCTGATCTTCCCCCACCTTCCATACGAAGTAAGAAGGGATAGGTTCTACTTATAGGAGGGGAAGAGTTGATGACTACCTTTGACATAAATAAGATTTTTAGTTTAGAAAAGTATTTCTTTTGAAAAAATAATTTTTAATAATCTTTTGACGTTATCCTTGGTGCTGTTGAATCGAGCGTTCCACAGACACGTGTTTATAGTGGGCCGCCTCCGCACGTTCTTGATTCTACCACAGTGGTAAAGGCTGCACCTCTGAGACCAATCGTGGTTTTCCTTGAAGCTGACCAGATTCTATGGGAGTAGATCGTCTTCCTTGGAAACTTTCAGCAAGAGCAGTCAAGTGGTCATCAACGGTCTTCTGAGTCAATGGAGCTTCAGATGAAAGAGATGGTTGGCCTCTCAACTTAAGTGGTCTTCAATCTAGGTGAAGTATCTGTGCTAGAGTGCCTGGTTTGCTACAAAAGCCTAGAAGCAGAGGTCATTGCTTTACAGCGACAGACAGCTGACATTATTGGAGAGCTTGTGTCGCTTAAAAGTTATGTGAGTGATGTGTGTGTTACATTGGGCCTATCTGTGAATCGAATGTTTTAAATAGATTTGATCATAATGTCGACTGGCTAGAGCATATCAAGCTAGGTGGAGAGTTGATCTTCCGTAGGATGCTTCAAAAGGGGTATGCCTCGGCGGATGGGGAGGAAGTCACTTTCATAAAGTTTTTTCTTTGTAAATTTTAATGTTGTTATGTGCAATAGTACTATATTTGAATGATCATGAAATGATGTTTGTTGTGACACTTATTATTATGTGACATCTCGTTTTGTGTGCCCACCCTATAAATTGGGTGAGGGACCTTTTTTTGTTTTTTACACTTTCTGATTTCTTTCTCTCTGCCTGCAGATTATTCTTTTACTCTTTTTCCTTTAATTGTCTCCTTGTNGATTTCTTTCTCTCTGCATGCAGATTATTCTTTCTCTTTTTCCTCTAATTGTCTCCTTGCTCCTTGAAATGGCTACCAAGTATTCTGCCACCCTCTTTGGTTCTATCGCGAATACCGATCCTTCATTTTTGACAGATAACGATGTGAGGGAGCTACAAAGGAGGTTTGTTTTATATGACAACATCACACATTGAAGAGTATTGGGGTTAACACATGCCACAGACTAAGCGGGTTCAAATCTGGTCTTCTATCGAGGTCAGTTACAGTGTGGCCTTTGACTGCCGCTTTGCCCCAATCATTGGAGTGCCTTCAATAAGTATGGATTTATTCTAACCCAAGTGCTATCAAACTCCATTGTTGTGATAATGGCCTTGATTATCTTTTATTGCTAAGAAGGTACCACCTAGTACACTGACCTATTAGTCTATTTTATTCTTTTAAGGTTGATAAGGAAGGACTCACCAAGTTCTCGGCCAGCAAGAAACACCAACTGCTTGAAGTTGAGAATAAAATAAAGGATTGGATGAAGCCGTTTATGATTGGGTCTTGCTGCAGTGACTAGAGTATTCAGACTAAGTCATCATAGCTGGCAAGGGACTGGCTAAAGTCCCTTCCGAGGAGACGCATGTTGTCGACGCGATGCTGAACAGACGCCATCTCTTGATCCCACAAAATATTACATAAGTGACAGTCACCGGGATGCTAAATGGTCATATGATGCAGGACTGATGGTATGCCTCAGAGACCACTTATGTCAAGCGAGCAAAAGCAGCAAAGGCGAAGCTAGCAACCAAGCAACAAAAACTAAAGCATCCTTCAACTGTAAGTAATCTTATAGAATATGTTTTTGAAGGTCCACTCCCTGGTGTTGTGGCCTCTACTATGGCCGACACCAGAGGTACAAATTTCATTGTTTTTTTGTTTTAAGACCATTGTGGTTATTCATAATATGGTGCGGGCGAGGTCATCATTATTTCTCGATCTCATTTGGTTAATGCATGGAAAAGCGAGGGAGAGAGGTCTTCTATTGATGAAGGGGCTTCCGAAGGAGGTGAAGCCCCTAGCACTTCTACTCGTTAGTCCACTCAATGGGTTACTCACAGCTGATCCTATAGTGATTAGCGTTGCTCCGCTCGCCCGATCTTCATTTTATTAATCTATCAGAGAGGACTAAGACCACCTGCATCGAGCTTACTTCCGCTTCTAGTTCCTCTCCAAACCAGAGCCAAGAAATGTCCGCTGGCTTTGAGCCCCACCCCCTGTCTCGGAGAAAAGACCAGCTGTGATGTAGGCTTGGAGAGTGAATCCCTTGTGTGGCGCCCGATGAAAGGGGGAGATGGGATGTTATGGGTCGGTTCTGACGATCGATACAGTATGGTGGATACTTCTAAAGATATGTATATCAATTGTATGGAGATTGCTAGACTCATGTCTGCTTTTTTGGAACTGGTTTGGTCGAAGAACTTCACCATGGAGTTCAAGGAGCTGAGTCGTGCTGCGAAGATTCAGCATACAACTTGATTTAACCTTTTGTCAATGCAAGCAACTCACATTCTAGTCTGATACTGAGCAGCTCTGTGAGAAAAGAGAATAAGAGGATCGCTCACTAAATACCAATCTTTTTATTAACTCTGAGTGAAGCTTGAAAATGTCACCGTGAAAATTAAAGAGTCAGCCGAAAGTTGCTTCGTCTGTTCTGTACGAAGAGCATGTGGCGGAGTTGACAAAGTTTTATCATTGTGGTATGGATTTTGTAGTTAAAAAATTTATCCACCACGACCTGATGGACAATAAGTATTCTTAGCCAGAGAAATTTATAGTTTTTTTTAGCGACAAGGCCGAGGGATCAGTGGAGGAAGAGGTTGAAAAAAGCAGCAGGGAGGAAGATCAATCAGCTACTCATTGAATTTCCTTGTCTTTATAAAAAAAATTGTTTTTCCTAGTTAGTCTAAAGAAAAACTCATGCAAAAAAAATGTAAGCATTTCAGCATATATAAATTGTTTTTGCTCGATGTTGTGTATGTTTCTCAATATTTGTGATGGATCTTTGACTATCAGGTTTTTTGCTCAACTCGGAAGTGAGTCGGTCATTTTTAATCAATCGATGACTGTGCTCCATTCGAACTTGTTCGATTGGATTGTCGCCTCCGNAGAGAAATTTATAGTTTTTTTTAGCGACAAGGCCGAGGGATCAGTGGAGGAAGAGGTTGAAAAAAGCAGCAGGGAGGAAGATCAATCAGCTACTCATTGAATTTCCTTGTCTTTATAAAAAAAATTGTTTTTCCTAGCTAGTCTAAAGAAAAACTCATGCAAAAAAATTGTAAGCATTTCAACATATATAAAATGTTTTTGCTCGATGTTGTGTATGTTTCTCAATATTTGTGATAGATCTTTGACTATCAGGTTTTTTTCTCAACTCGAAGTAAGTCGGTCATTTTTAATCAATCAATGAGTGTGCTCCATTCGAACTTGTTCGATTGGATTGTCGCCTCCTGAGAGACTCACATTTGTTGTGATCTTAATAAAGTACTATGGGTATTGTCGCTGACATATATTGAATCGCTTCCAGAGTTAAATCTTGAACTTGAATGGTGCACATCTTCACATTGATCGATTATTAACCTTAAAAGACCGGTCGAATAAAATGTTTGACTGGTAATTTAAATTATAATTTTGAGCAACATTATTTTGATCAATCGATAAAATTTAACGATTGTAGAAAACTTTAACTTTGGTCGGNTCGCTGACATATATTGAATCGCTTCCAGAGTTAAATCTTGAACTTGAATGGTGCACATCTTCACATTGATCGTTTATTAACCTTAAAAGACCGGTAGGATAAAATGTTTGACTGGTAATTTAAATTATAATTTTGAGCAACTTTATTTTGATCAATCGATAAAATTTAACAATTGTAGAAAACTTTAACTTTGGTCGATCGACTATCTTACACTGATTAATGGTTTGCACTAAAAATCATCGCTACTTCGTAATCCTGTACGGTCGATTGGTTCTTTGCCTTGGCTAGGTTTACTCATTATAATATGCACAGATCTTGTTGTTCATGGATTCTATATTGAACTCCATCTCAGCTGGATCTCTCTGTTGTGATTCTCCGTTGTAATTGATTCCACTTCTNTGGTCGGTCGACTATCTTACACTGATTAATGGTTTGCACTAAAAATCATCGCTACTTCGTAATCCTGTACGGCCGATTGGTTCTTTGCCTTGGCCAGGTTTACTCATTATAATATTCACAGATCTTGTTGTTCATGGATTCTATATTGAACTCCATCTCAGCTAGATCTCTCTGTTGTGATTCTCCGTTGTAATTGATTCCACTTCCNTAAATAAGATTTTTAGTTTAGAAAAGTATTTCTTTTGAAAAAATAATTTTTAATAATCTTTTGACGTTATCCATGGTGCTGTTGAACCGAGCGTTCCACAGACACGTGCTTATAGTGGGCCGCCTCGGCACGTTCTTGACTCTGCCACAGTGGTAAAGGCTGTACCTCTGAGACCAATCGTGGTTTTCCTTGAAGCTGACCAGATTCTACGGGAGTAGATTGTCTTCCTTGGAAACTTTCAACAAGAGCAATCAAGGGGTCATCAACGGTCTTCTGAGTCAATGGAGCTTCAGATGAAAGAGATGGTTGGCCTCTCAACTTAAGTGGTCTTCAATCTAGGTGAAGTATCTGTGCTAGAGTGGCTGGTTTGCTACAAAAGCCTAGAAGCAGAGGTCATTGCCTTACAACGACAGACTACTGACATTACTGGAGAGCTTGTGTCGCTTAAAAGTTTTGTGAGTGACGTGTGTGTTACGTTGGGCCCATCTGTGAATCGAATGTTTTAAATAGATTTGATCATAATGTCGACTGGCTAGAGCATATCAAGCTGGGTGGAGAGTTGATCTTCCGTAGGATGCTTCAGAAGGGGTATGCCTCGGCGGATGCAGAGGAAGTCACTTTCATAAAGTTTTTTCTTTGTAAATTTTAATGTTGTTATGTGCAATAGTACTATATTTGAATGATCATGAAATGATGTTTGGTGTGACACTTATTATTATGTGACATCTTCTTTTGTGTGCCCACCCTATAAATTGGGTGAGGGACCTTTTTTGTTTTTTACACTTTCTGATTTCTTTCTCTCTACCTGCAGATTATTCTTTTACTCTTTTTCCTCTAATTGTCTCCTTGCTCCTTGCTCCTTGCAATGGCTACCAAGTATTCTGCCACCCTCTTTGGTTCTATCGCGAATACCGATCCTTCATTTTTGACAGATAACGATGTGAGGGAGCTACAAAGGAGGTTTGTTTTATATGACAACATCATACATTGAAGAGTATTGGGGTTAACACATGCGACAGACTAAGCAGGTTCAAATCTGGTCTTCTATCGAGGTCAGTTATAGTGTGGCCTTTGACTGCGCCTGTGCCCCAATCATTGGAGTGCCTTCAATAAGTATGGATTTATTCTAACCCAAGTGCTATCAAACTCCATTGTTGTGATAATGGCCTTGATTATCTTCTATTGCTAAGAAGGTACCACCTAGTACACTGACCTATTAGTCTATTTTATTCGTTTAAGGTTGATAAGGAAGGACTCACCAAGTTCTCGGCCAGCAAGAAACACCAACTGCTTGAAGTTAAGAATAAAATAAAGGATTGGATGAAACCGTTTATGATTGAGTCTTGCTGCAGTGACTAGAGTATTCAGACTAAGTCATCATAGCTGGCAAGGGACAGGCTA
This sequence comes from Phalaenopsis hybrid cultivar, assembly GCA_002079205.1. Lineage (NCBI taxonomy): Eukaryota > Viridiplantae > Streptophyta > Magnoliopsida > Asparagales > Orchidaceae > Phalaenopsis > Phalaenopsis hybrid cultivar. The sequence continues at coordinate 235,904 of JXCR01147529.1, read as the reverse complement.
AAGTCCCTTCCGAGGAGACGCATGTTGTCGACGCGATGTTGAACAGACGCCATCTCTTGATCCCACAAAATACTACATAAGCGACAATCACTGGGATGTTAAATGGTCATATGACGCAGGACTGATGGTATGCCTCAGAGACCACTTATGTCAAGCGAGCAAAAGCAGCAAAGGCGAAGCTAGCAACCAAGCAACAAAAACCAAAGCATCCTTCAACTGTAAGTAATCTTATAGAATATGTTTTTGAAGGTCCACTCCCTTGTGTTGTGGCCTCTGCTATGGCCGACACTAGAAGTACAAATTTCATTATTTTTTGTTTTAAGACCATTGTGGTTATTCATAATATGGTGCGGGCGAGGTCATCATTATTTCTCGATCTCATTTGGTTAATGCATGGAAAAGCGAGGGAGAGAGGTCTTCTATTGATGAAGGGGCTTCTGAAGGAGGTGAAGCCCCTAGCACTTCTACTCATTAGTCCACTCAATGGGTCACTTCACAACTGATCCTATAGTGATTAGCGTCGCTCCGCTCGCCCGGTCTTCATTTTATTAATCTATCAGAGAGGACTAAGACCACCTGCATCGAGCCTACTTCCGCTTCTAGTTCCTCTCCAAACCAGAGCCAAGAAATGTCCGCTGGCTTTGAGCCCCACCCCCTGTCTCGGAAAAAAGACCAGCTGTGAAGTAGGCTTGGAGAGTGAATCCCTTCTGTGGCGCCCGATGAAAGGGGGAGATGGGATGTTATGGGTCGGTTCTGACGATCGATACCAGTATGGTGGATACTTCTAAAGATAGGTATCTCAATTGTATGGAGATTGCTAGACTCATGTCTGCTTTTCTGGAACTGGTTTGGTCGAAGAACTTCACCATGGAGTTCAAGGAGCTGAGTCGTGCGGAGAAGATTCAGCATACAACTTGATTTAACCTTTCATCAATGCAAGCAACTCACATTCTAGTCTGATACTAAGCAGCTCTGTGAGAAAAGAGAATAAGAGGATCGCTCACTAAAAGCCAATCTTTCTATTAACTCCGAGTGAAGCTTGAAAATGTCACCGTGAAAATTAAAGAGTCAGTCGAAAGTTGCTTCATCTGTTCTGTATGAAGAGCATGTGGCGGAGTTGACAAAGTTTTATCATTGTGGTATGGATTTTGTAGTTAAAAAATTTATCCACCACGACCTGATGGACAATAAGTATTCTTAGCCAGAGAAATTTATAGTTTTTTTTAGCGACAAGGCCGAGGGATCAGTGGAGGAAGAGGTTGAAAAAAGCAGCAGGGAGGAAGATCAATCAGCTACTCATTGAATTTCCTTGTCTTTATAAAAAAAATTGTTTTTCCTAGCTAGTCTAAAGAAAAACTCATGCAAAAAAATTGTAAGCATTTCAACATATATAAAATGTTTTTGCTCGATGTTGTGTATGTTTCTCAATATTTGTGATAGATCTTTGACTATCAGGTTTTTTTCTCAACTCGAAGTAAGTCGGTCATTTTTAATCAATCAATGAGTGTGCTCCATTCGAACTTGTTCGATTGGATTGTCGCCTCCTGAGAGACTCACATTTGTTGTGATCTTAATAAAGTACTATGGGTATTGTCGCTGACATATATTGAATCGCTTCCAGAGTTAAATCTTGAACTTGAATGGTGCACATCTTCACATTGATCGTTTATTAACCTTAAAAGACCGGTAGGATAAAATGTTTGACTGGTAATTTAAATTATAATTTTGAGCAACTTTATTTTGATCAATCGATAAAATTTAACAATTGTAGAAAACTTTAACTTTGGTCGATCGACTATCTTACACTGATTAATGGTTTGCACTAAAAATCATCGCTACTTCGTAATCCTGTACGGTCGATTGGTTCTTTGCCTTGGCTAGGTTTACTCATTATAATATGCACAGATCTTGTTGTTCATGGATTCTATATTGAACTCCATCTCAGCTGGATCTCTCTGTTGTGATTCTCCGTTGTAATTGATTCCACTTCTTGTCTATGACATATTCATGCTCACCGCACCATATTTTAGGTTGTTGAATCTAAGATTGCCCTCCAGTGAACACACCCCGAGTTAGAGCTGAGGGAAGAGAAGAGAGAGAGAGAGGGCTAAAAAATGCAAGAGAATATTCAAGTGTCAAAACTCACAAGTGTGAGGATCCCAAAGCACTAGAATCCAAAAGTCTAAGAGTTCCAAAATCCCTTTATTGATGTCAGGACATTCTATTTATAAGGGTTTTAGAATACAAGTACATGTATTTAAAGAACAATTTTCATAACTATCTCAATGATTCTTATTCAAACTAAATGATACTAATAATGAGAGTCAACATCTGCTCGGTCGACCGGTGCTTTGAGATAGACAAGTTATGTTGATTGTTCAACGTAAGCGCGTGTTGGTTAGCCATGACGACTGACTGAACTCCCTTCAAAGATTCGATCACTTGAGCAAGCTGAGTGGATTTCAACAGTGGCCTCTTGGTTGGTAGGCTTGTCGGTCAACTGACTTTACTCGACGAATGATTCCTATTGGTCGGTTGGTCATGTCGGTCAACAGCTCCATTGAATCAGTCGACAGCTTTGTGTATGGATTATATGTTATGTTGTCCAGGGCCCCATGCATATGCCCAATTCCTGATCGCTCGACCACTTTGAAATTTGTATTGGCATTTCTGTAATATACATATGACATATGTACTTAAATAAATAATACATAATTTGATAATTTAGTATCATAATCACCACAAAATCTATACATAAAAGATATATTTCATTAAAATAAGCCAACATTAATAATATTTTTTTATCGTGTAGTTTTAAATGTTAAAGTTGTTGATTACTCAATAGCGAATGATTAGAATAACTATAGTACCACGATAACAAAAAAGAACCCCAATGACATCTTAACCTAGCTCTCACTATATTCATTCCACCATCTCCTCCACACCTTCTTCCCCACTACTGAGGGCATCCCATTGCAGAAAGCAGCAGAGTAACTCTGCAACTCTCTGCAACTCTCAGTAGATGCGGCGTCTCTCAACATTCCCCTCATCGTTGCCAATATTCCCACTTATAGCGATAACCTCAACCATAATCCTCCATGCCCTAAAACCCTCCGTCACCGCCATCTCGCCGGACGGCCTCGTCCTGCTCGCATTCAAATCTGCAATCTCGGGCGATCCCTCCTCGGCCCTTGCTTCATGGGCTGAGGACGAAGATGATCCTTGCCACTGGCCCGGCGTTACTTGTGCCAATCTCTCCTCTTCCCCCGACCCCAACCGCGTGGTAGCTATTGCCGTCACCGATAAGAACCTCACCGGCTACATCCCATCCGAGCTCGGCTCACTTATCTTCCTCCGCCGCCTTAACCTCCACGGTAACCGCCTTTCCGGCTCTATTCCCTCCCAACTCTTCAACGCTACGTCGCTCCATTCCCTCTTCCTCTACGACAACAACCTATCTGGCCCCATTCCATCCTCCGTCTGCGAACCTCCACGCTTGCAGAATCTCGATCTTTCCCATAATTCCCTCTCCGGCCAGCTTCCTCGTGATCTTCGCAGCTGTCACCAGCTCCAGCGCCTCCTTCTTTTCAGTAACGAACTTTCCGGTGAAATCCCTACCGGCGTCTTTCCTCAGATAGTCGGCCTTGTTCAGCTCGATATTTCGTCAAACATGTTTGAGGGAGCTTTACCCTCCGACATAGGCGACCTCAATTCCCTCTCTGGAACGTTAAATCTCTCCCACAACCGATTTTCCGGCTCCATCCCTACGTCCCTCGGCAGACTTCCTCCGGCAGTGAGCCTGGATCTCCGCTACAACAATTTCTCCGGAGAGATCCCGCAGAGCGGGTTACTGGCTAGCCAAGGCCCCACGGCTTTTCTCAATAACCCCGGCTTATGTGGGTTCCCGCTGCAAATACCCTGCTCAGGTGGGGGAAGCATCGCTGCTGCCGCGCCAGAGGGTAGGGAGGGATCTACTGCGGAGGCGAAATTGTTGCCGGAGAAAAGCAAAGGGCTTCGGCCGGGGCTGATAGTGCTAATCACGATGGTAGATGCCATAGGTATGGCGATTCTCGGATTAACTCTTGTGTACATTTACTGGAAGGTGAAGGACAGGAAAAGGCACAGCGGATGCAGCTGCACTGGGAATAGAAAACTGGGCGGAGAGGGATTCGTTCGTGGTCGCTGGCAATGCAGGCATTGCTGGCGAGGAGATGAAGCATCGTCATCGTCGTCGTTGTCTGAGGAAGGCGAGGACGACATCGACGAAGCCGTGAAGTCGGTTGGCAACGAGGCAGAGGAGGCTAGGCTGGTGTCCGTGGACAAGGGATTCGAGTTCGAGCTGGACGAGCTGCTTCGGGCTTCAGCATACGTACTGGGGAAGGGAGGGCTGGGTATTGTGTACAAGGTTGTGCTTGGGAACGGAGTGCCAGTCGCGGTGCGACGTCTCGGGGAAAACGGAGGGCAGAGGTACAAGGAGTTTGCCGCAGAAGTTCAGGCCATAGCTAAGGTTAGGCACCCCAACGTGGTGAGGCTCCGCGCATACTACTGGGCTCAGGACGAGAAACTTCTCATCTCCGATTTTATTTCCAACGGAAACCTCGCCGCCGCTCTCCGAGGTCAGTCTCCGTTGCCACCATGTTTTCAAAATTGCAGTTTGTGATGTTTGGTTTTTTATGGTATCTCAGATAGGTTATTTAGAAGTTATTTGGGAGTTATATCCGTGTTATACTCCATAACTTCCATAACTTCCATAACTTTCATGTAACTTAGCTCTAACCTATATATAAACTACAAATATATGAAAACAGAAACGTGAAATTTACTAGAAAGTACAGTTAAGTTAAAGGTAGGTTGCAAGGAGGTTACAAGGGGTATAATACGGATATAACCCTCCAATACCCTCTGAATAACCTCCTGACATACGTAGCACTACGTTAGTGTTACATACGTAAATTTTTCTCCAATCCAATACTTTTATATCCTCCTNACTTCTCATCTCCGATTTTATTTCCAACGGCAACCTCGCCGCCGCTCTCCGAGGTCAGTCTCCGTTGCCACCATCTTTTCAAATTTGCAGTTTGTGATGTTTTATTTTTTATGGCACCTCAGATAGGTTATTTAGAAGTTATTGGTGAGTTATATTCGCATTATATCCCATAACCTTCATGTAAATTAGCTGTAACCTACATATAACATACAAATATATGAAAACAAAAGCGCGAAATTTACTATAAAGTACAACTAGGTTAAAGGTAGGTTGCAGAGGTTACAGGGGTATAACACAGATATAACCCTCCAATACCCTCTGAATAATTTCCCTGACGTACATAGCGCTTCGTAAGTGTTACGTACATAAATTTTTCTCCAATCCAATACTTTTATATCCTCCTATTAGATAATTCACTGATTAAATAAACTCCTTATAACAACTAAATCTAAGATTTGTTTGACAACTATTCGGATTCTAGCTATCAGGATTTATTAAATCATGTAGATCCAAATTTATTTATTCCCAAAATGATTAAATGTTGAAAACTATTTGATAGTGGATTCAATAAATCCAATTAAATCCTATAAATTAGTTTAGCAACTGCTGTTATGACTTTAAAGTTTGTTAGGCTTGTTAAAATATGGAAAAATAATAAAACATTGATTATTTTATTACTACAATAGAAATTATTTAATTTTCAATTTATTAAACTTTNTAGATAATTCATTGATTAAATAAACTCCTTATAACAACTAAATCTAAGAGTTGTTTGACAACTATTGGGATTTTAGTTATCAGGATTTATTAAATCATGTAGATCCAAATTTATTTTTTCCCAAAATGATTAAATGTTGAAAACTATTTGATAGTGGATTCAATAAATCCAATTGAATCCAATAAATTAGTTTAGCGACTGCTGTTATGACTTTAAAGTCTGTTAGGCTTGTTAAAATATGGAAACATAATAAAACATTGATTATTTTATTACTACAATAGAAATTAATTAATTTTCAATTTATTAAACTATTAAAAGTTTAATAAATATTTACTGGTTAGCTTTTTATTTAAGATAAATCACTTGCTCATAAATTTGATTTATTAGTTTATTAAGTAAATTTCTTCGATAATTATTCATTAGCTTAAATTATTGGCATTATTAATATAATTTAATTTCAAGTTTTAAATTTGTCAATTAAAACATAAATTTAATATTACATATTAGTAATATAATTATAATTAATTATAATTAAATTCAATTTCATTTATTTTTTCCTAATGATAATAATCAATAACTAATTATTCACTAAAATAATTCATCACTAATAAGAATTTTATTAGACTGTTGTTTTTTAAGTAATAGTCACATTTATCAATTAATACTTAATTATTTATTTATCATAGTAATTAACAGTTTAAAATTTTATTAAAACAATTAAATTTTAATATTAAATTTAATCTTTATCAGTTAACTATGATAACTAGTTGTTGGCTTGATAATATATTAAATAATTATTAATTCTTAATAAATTAAATTAATTAAAATTAAATTAAATTAAATTAAATTAACTATCAAAATTATATTCCTGCTCCCCTCTCTTCNAATCAATAACTAATTATTCACTAAACTAATTCATCACTAATAAGAATTTTATTAGACTGTTATTTTTTAAGTAATAGTCTCACATTTATCAATTAATACTTAATTATTTATTTATTATAGTAATTAACAGTTTAAAATTTTATTAAATCAATTAAATTTTAATATTAAATTTAATCTTTATCAATTAACTATGATAACTAGTTGTTGGCTTGATAATATATTAATTAATTATTAATTGTTAATAAATTAAATTAATTAAAAATTAAATTAAATTAAATTAAATAAACTATCAAAATTATATTCCTGCTCCCCTCTCTTTCCTCCCTCCCATTTTATACCATAACCTACTTTTCTTTTCCTTTCTCTCTCATTGAAACCCTTGGGATCGGGGCATACAAAGAACACCAAAATTCCCATCTTTGTCTCCCTTCTGTTCCACTTTTACCTGAAACCAATGAGGAGGGTAAGCGATTTTTCTTTTCTCGCGAGGTATCAGGATTCTCTGGTTTCCTGATTTACTAAATCCAACATGGTCATCTGGGAGGATTTATGTTAAATCCCGCTTAAATCCTCTCTTAAATTCAATGCCACCACTAAATCTTTTGATAGTTTTCATATCAAAACAATAAAACTGGAGATCTGGCTGCTAAGATCAGATTGTTTAGATTTCCACCTTAAAATATCTGTTGATTTTTTGGCTAACAGGGCTGTTAAAACATCGCGAACAACTCTTATTCGGGTCGTTCGCTAAGTTAATGAGCCGAACACAAATAAAAATTTGTTTGTTCGTACTCGGCTCAGTTTANGATTTATGTTAAATCCCGCTTAAATCCTCTCTTAAATTCAATGCCACCCCTAAATCTTTTGATAGTTTTCATATCAAAACAATGAAACTGGAGATCTGGCTGCTAAGATCAGATTGTTTAGATTTCCGCCTTAAAAGTTTTGTTGATTTTTCGGCTAACAGGGCTGTTAAAACATCGCCAACACCTCTTATTTGGCTCGTTCGCTAAGTTAATGATTTGNTATATATATATATTGATGAGTAGTATTTTTAAAAATTTAATTGACTACAAGGCTACAAAGATTTATAATCAAATAAAAGTATTAATTAAGAAAATACAAAAAATATTATTAAATTAGATTCAAATGATGTTTTAATATTAACAAAAATTTTTAAANTATATATATATATATATATATATTGGCTACATGGCTACAAAGATTTATAATCAAATAAAAGTATTAATTAAGAAAATACAATAAAATTATTAAATTAAATTCAAATGATGTTTTAATATTAACAAAAAATTTTAAGTCTTGCTCCAACCCTTACATCTTATGACTACGTGATTAGGGTTGTCAAAACGACTCTTTGTTTATGATTAACAAGCATACTGTTTGAGCTCGACCATGAGATATATTTCACAGTTGTTTCNCTCCAACCCTTACATCTTATGACTACGTGATTAGGGTTGTCAAAACGACTCTTTGTTTATGATTAACAAGCACACTGTTTTAGCTCGACCATGAGATATATTTCACTGTTGTTTCTTTCTTTATAAGTACACTGATTCACTGTTGTTGTAGTTTAGACCATGTGGCGGTTGAGTAAGGTGCAGAGTGTAGGTATCAGAATCATCCAACTAACCAGATTAATTTCAAACTTACGTCTATTCAATTAAAAGAAAGTAATTGATCTTAGAAGGCATCTAATGTCCTTACTAACATTGATTGCTACCTCCATGAAATAATTAACTATATGTTCTTTTGCATCAGTGCATGCAGCATCCCATTACCGTAGATACTCTCTCCTTCCCTACCACATGTACATATAAATCTCACATTGTTTGATGCCAGTCTACTCCGACCTGCAGTTTAATTAATTGTTCGCTGCAAAAAAAATTTATGCATCTTCGATTTAATTTGNCCGTTGTTTAGCAGGGTCTAGTGTCTTTTCAAATTCGCGACTAATAGAAGCTTAGTTAAGTGCTTGATTTATCATAGATAAGTTCTTTTTTATTGCGCAGTTGATTATGAATTATATTGTTTGTTTTTTTTTTGTTTGCTTCTTTTGATTGTATAAATTAAATAAGAGTATTCGAGTGAAATATATCTCTTCTATTGTGTATGAATTTTTTTTTTCTTTTTGTTGTTGGTTTAATAGCAAACGTTTTGGGGAAGAATGATGAAGAACTTTGTGGAGTGAATGTAGTGTTTTGAGAAACTTATCTATGGAATTGGCCCATACAGGCTCTGATATACATTGAAATAATATTCATGGGCAATACTGAGATTAATTCTCATGGTGTCCATATACGATTCTGAAATGAGCAAGTGGTAGCAATTATTTGAAAGTATTTTCCTCTGCATAAAAAAATATGATCACATGAATTTTGAGAAAATCCAACAGGTCTCGCTTAGGAACACGAAAGGACAGGATATCGAGATGTTCAAAAAACCGAAACATTGCTCGTCATTTCCTTAAGTCAGAAGTCTGAGCTGACCAAACAGAAGCACGGTCGAACAAATGTATAGAATGAACCTAATATGAGGAGTAGTCGATCATGACGAATTCCATCAGTCGATTCCAAAACTCTTCACAAAGATGGCCAAATGACACCATACAAAACATCTTTCTAATTCTTTGAGAAGTCCCCTTGTCCAAGGAGAGTTGCTCCATCAGATTACAGTGATACACTCTTTGTTTGACGACCCAAGTTCATCCTAATGACGGGAGGGCCTCTACTTAGAATTCTATTGAGAGGACTATTCGATAATCTCTCAATCGACTGAAGTTATGGCGACTGAATGAAAAGATTAACAAGTTATTAAATACCCCTCTTTAATCAATTATGAGTACAAAAAGTGCCAATGTGAGTTATGAATTTGAAAGAGTCCCCAGTTCGGTTACAAACATGAAAAAGAGTAATAATTACTTGTTATGTCCCTATTAAAACACGGAAAAACATGTAATTTTACTAAATACCCCCTAGAACCTATAAATGACTACTAAATTTACTCTCTCAAAATTTGTGTTACCGTGCACTTTGTTTCCTCTTTTAATCTCTTTCTCTCTATTCCTCTCGTTCGTCTAACGATCTATACCTTAGGTGTGATCCACAGAATATATTTGGATTTAACATCTTAAAAGGTGTGTTTTTTTTTTTTTTGTAAAAACATGAAGTCGCTAGCCTGTCAAGTCAACATATTAAGATTCTCTTTTCCGAAGAGCCCTCTTACTTGAATCGTTTAAATGATTTTTAGAAGAGGAGGGATGAGAAAAGAAGGAATTAATATGAAGACTAGGCAGACAAATTTAGAAAGAACTTGTAGAGCTTATGTGAAGTAAATCTTGCGAGATTGCTCAAAGGAGTATGTCAAAACAAGATCAAATTGAGACGCATTGAATTAAATATTCACGAAGGCATACCAACATAAGCTATCCATAATCATAGAGCTAAATTTGTGTGTTCATCCTGGGTTCAAAGCACTACCAAAGGGACGTATCCCATTTGGTTAATTATATCTTGTTGGATACTCAAGAATACTCTCTATTAAAGAATCATGCTTATATTTAAGTGCCAACTAATAAAGTGTGTCACAAAGGATGATTATCTCATAGGAGCATCTCGACGCTTTCAAAGCTCTAGCTAAACCACAAGGGCAGAGAGTGAGTGTCTCACATCCTAAATGGGTAGTGGCTCATCAGCAATCGACGCCCATCAAATAACCAGGTCATATCGTAGGATTCACACTATGCTTTCAAGCTTAACTAGGCCATAAGGACAGAGGGTGAGCCACAGTGTCCCAAATAGACAGTGGCCTGTCCAGACTCGGGGCCTAAAAGATGACATCGACAAAGCGTCAAATGAGCGACAAAGCTCAAAGGGGGGTAGAGTAATCCTAATCAGGTAGAGATAGTTAAGTCATGATACCACAGATCTGTCATCCCAAGCTATTAAGACCCTAAGTTTTTCTAGTAGTGAAGGCAGTTGACCCAACCCAAACAGAGGCCCCTTGTCAGGAACCCATGAATTACTTCGTCCAAGAAGATCTCGGTAGCCCTAAGGTCAAAAAAGGGAAACTCTAAGTCTTATGATCCTATGTAGGTAGAAATTTGATGTGGGGCTTATCCTTACCAAAATGGCAAGTGAGGTTCACCTACGAACCTGGAAACACTCCAATAAATGATTTATAACCTATCTGGGTTGGGGAAGTCTTTAACACCCTAAACATGCTAGAAAACCACCTAAGTAGAAATTTATGCTGGACTAATTGGGTTGAAGTAATACGGGGTCTTCTCCTTGAGAAATGTAATATGATGCAGTTATATACACAAGTTCTAATGTGGAGGCCATATTAGTATGACTTGGGTTATGCTCATGCTATACAACCCATTTAAAATCCGACCCGAAGGCCATGCAAGAAAGCAAATATAGATTTTAAAAATCTTGAAATATTTTAATCCTAAAATTTGATTAATCCTAATCTTTTATTATGATTTTGGTAGAAAGTTTAGATTATTTGGTCCTTAGAGAGCCTAAGTTATATGCACATGATTCCCAAACAATCAACGAGCAAGTAACGACAAAGTCAAGTCAATTACAATACAGAAAGTAAAAGCACATCAAATAAAATAAATAAAAGATCAGTGCCACTGATTCAATAATATATCCTAAAAAAGAGAAAAAAGGGGATCAGACACCGCATATACAAGCCTGGTCCTAATTCTATACAAAAATGAAAAATCATAATTAAGGTACGAGACACGAGTCTGCATCTTCTGGTCCCCATCACGTGGTTCTACCCATCAGCCATCCTAGACTTGAGCTGCAAAATAGTGGGGTTAACATAAGTTATAGGCATGCAACATAGTAAGCCATGCCTGATGGGAAGAGAACTTAGCAACACATGCAGAAAATGCATTAGTATAAATCATTATAGCTCCTCCCTGTTGGACATGGCTTCCTGTAAGAAAACTACTACTAACATACTAATGTGCATGTCTTACACCCCAGTAAACACACAAAAATATCACACAAATTGATGCCTGGCTAGAGAAACATAATCAACAGAGAACTATAGCCAGGACATCAAAAAGAATAACTATCACCCTAGTCCTAGCCTAACACACCATCTAACACATAGTTTCCTTGTAACAACATCTAAATGTGTGCAGGAGTGGATGAAAGGTTGGCTCATGTTTTGATGGGGTCACCATTATCAACCCTATTCTAAGGATCCAAGGATTCTAAGAGGTGTCATCATATGTAAGTTTTGTATGAAAAAAAACTTTTAAAAGGTTTTGACCTCATGTATGGTCTAAGCTAAGGATGTAATAGTTTCAAAATAAGTTTTGAAAATATGATGCATATGTGTAATAAAAATCTAATTTTTAAATATTTTTAAAATAGGACTTAAGAGAGGAAAAGCCAAAGCGGAACCCATTAAACCCTATAGAACCCTAGCACAACATATGCGTGCTAGTCATAACACAATGGCTGGTATTGTCCACTGAGATATCCTTGTAAGCAATACTTACTATTGCATCGTGACCAACAATGGGTCACTCAGATAATGAGCTAGTTTCGTCATCGAGATTAATGAGAGTGCACGTGCAGATGCAAATTAATCCAATGTGTCATGAACACTCTGTTGGAGTATGAACGATTACGAGATAACAAACATTCATCATAAGTATATGGCGGCATATACTAACGAAGAATGCGCTAACAATGTGGAAATGCAAATGCAAAGCACATCACGTGGGAGATGTATTACTTGGCTACCTATGGTACATGACGTCACAATGGAGAATTACTTCTTTCTCAATAATAAACAAGCACACACACAAGTAACATGCACATGCAACACATATGAAATACCAAGGTAGTTTTGTGGGAAACATGACTTGTACACCAAATGGATTCATAGGCCTTTGGAGCTTAATCCATATCAGGTGGTAGCTATGTGCCCATGTGGACACATATCCTGCACTAAGAGGATTCAAAGGCCTTTCAGAAGTGATCTATGTCAAGTGGCATGACGTGACAAACCTATGATACATCAAGTGATGTCATAGGAAGTAAGGTAGCACAATTCTCGTTAGGGAGAATTATGCATTGGGTAGGATTGATGTGCAAGCCATCCCTAAAGAAGACATGTGAATGTCAAAGATGAGTGTGCAAGAAGCAGTGAAACAAGAAAATGCCTATTTCAGTCTAAAGTGATGTTATAAGAGGTGAGGTAATGTAACTCATTTGAGAGAATTATGCTCCGGCTGAATTTGACGTGCAAGCCATCTCCGACACAGACACGTGATTGTCAAAAGTGAGTGCAAAAACAGTGACTCGGGAAGATCACAAGCTTGCAAGTCATGAACATACAAGATGTTTTGCAAACAAACATGTTTAGGTGCATGAGTGAGAGTGCAAACACTAGGGACATGGTGCATAGTGACATCTGAATGTCACGAGGTAGGCACAAAGTTACAGTCCAAATTGGGGCTTAGACGCCAACTATGAGCACAAGAAGACATATGCTCACAAGTGCACAATAGGGTGTAGGGTGCAAATGCGTTCATGCAAGCAGTATGAAACAAGCATGCAGTAATGAAACATTCTAGTGGATTTGATCGACACAATCATGTCTATGTCAGTCGATCGGTCAAAGCAACAGAGGTGGCAATTGAACCGACATAGACAACCAATCGATGAAGGATGGTCAATTGATACGATCGAGCCAGTGACAATAGATCGATCAAGTGGACCGAGGAAGGTGGATCTAGTTAGTGTGGGCGGTTGATTAATGAAGAAAGGTTGATCAAGCCGATTGGTCGAGCTTACAAAAAAGATTGATAGAATCGATCAGACCCATGGTTACTCATCAGTCGAAGTGATGGAGGTGGTTGATCGGGCTGGCATAGGCGGTTGATCGATGAAGGATGGTCAATTGATGTGATCTGGTTGGTGGTGGCTGGTTGATCAAGTGAACCAGAAAAGCTCATAAAAAAGAGAGATCCATATACTTATTATGTCTGACATTGGCTGGGCTGAACATTTATCTTATAATGGCAGGTTCTATTTGATTTAGCACCGAAATTTGCACTTGAACCAGATCAAACCAAATTAGTCAGACTACTTTTCTCTTGTTCTCTTAAATCTATGGATTAATAAATCAACTACTCAAAAAGATTAATTATGGTTATTGTAAAATGAGCTCTAAACACCAGAATAAGTGATATTCATTGGACTGATAACACCCTCTAGTAAAGGCTTCTACAACAGCTTGACAAAAATTAGTATCCCAAATTGCATGAGCAATAGGTATTGCATGTAAAAGGTCCTGTTTCCGTGACTTAAAATCTCCTTGTCAAGTTACATGAAATAGATTTCTAGATATCCATAGAAAGATTATTGCTAACTGTTCAAAGTGCGAAGCAAAAATATTATGATAAAGACGTTAGAAAGAAGATCTTTTGTCTCATGGTAGACTGCTCCAATCTTTTTCCAAAACTTTTGTTATTTGGTTAGCCATACAATTCACATGCTTCTAGCGATTCACATGGCATTATCAAATGATATAAGTCTTGGATAATAATCTACAACGCACTAGAACTCCCTTGCTAGTGATCCTTTACTCTGACAACATCTAGTGTTCCTCGAATAATGTGATATCTCACACCGGGTAAATCCTTAACCCTTTGTCATCTTACTTATACTAAAGAATGTTCTTGTAAATTATGGCCAATGCCGGTGATGGCCAATTGATCAAGTCGACAGAAAAGGTCGATCAAGTCGATCGGACCGTTGGCATGCAATTGTTCGAAGCGATAGAGGTGGTCAATCAGATTGACGTAAGTGGCCAATCGACTAAAGATGGTCAATTGATACAATCAGGTCAGTGGGTGACCAATCAACCAAGTGAATCGGGGAAGGTCGATCGAGTTGGTGTGGGTGGTTGATAAATGAAGAAGGATCGATTGAGTCAATCTGACCAGTGGTGGCTGATTGGTCAAACCAACAAAAAAGGTTGATTGATACAATTAGGTGGATGGAGACTATTTGATCAGAGTGATGAAGGTGGTCGATCAAACCGACTTAAGTGGTAGATCAATGAAAGATTGTTAATGGAAATGATCAGGTTGCTGGCGGCCAATCAATAAAGTGGATCAATAAAAATCAATCGAGCATGTGTAGGCGGTTGATCAACAAAGAAGTCGATTAAGCCGATTAGTCTAGCCGATGGAATATGTTGATCTATCTGATTGGGTTGGTGGTAGCCGATCAATTAAAGTGATAGAGGTGATCGACCAAACCATTGTACGCAGCTAATCAATGAAGGATAGTCAATTGATACAATCAGAATGGTGGCGGTTGATTGATCTGGTGGATCGGGGAAGGACAGTCAAGCTAATGTGGGCGACCAATTAACGATGGGTCCCTGACACCTCGATACTGGGCATGACGTCTAGGTACCCCCCCGGCAACTACTTTCCGCACTCTCGATTTTAGGATGTTCCCAGGCCGTTTTAGGCTCCTATTTTCTAAGGGGCTGACACCTAGGCACTAGGGGGCTAGCACCTACTTTTTGGCTCCTCTGTTTAGAGGCTCTAAAGGCCATTCTGGGCACTTAGGCGCCCTGGACTATTGCTTAGGCACTAAGGCTGATACCTGATTCCGATTTATATGACGGTACGATGCATGCATTTATAATCTTAATTTTTCCTTATATTTCTTACTTTACGACGTCGCTAAAAAATTGACTTTGAAGAAAATAAGAATGTAATTATTATATTTAAATATGAGATACTACACACATATACATATCGTTATCAAGTAATATAGGATTTTTTTATTAAACCCATAATATTTAACTCGCAAAGAAAATTTCAATATTTTAATAATTCAGACGAAATTAAATAGCAAATTCTACTTAACAAAATATTCTTACTCAAACTATAGATGTTATAATAAAAATGAAAGTTCAATTATTTTTGGTAATTTTTAATAATTAAAAATAAAGTAAATAACTAACTAAATTTAATTAAATATTTGTAAGATGAAGACAATATAAATAAAATATCTTTTTTCTTGTCTTGAATCACTAACAAGTATAGGAATTCTGTTGTGGAAGTATTCAAATTCTGTTGTGTCAAATAGAATCAATAATATTGTTTACCCTTATTAGAGATGCTATAAAGAATATTGGCTAATTTAAAGTTTGAATAATCTTGAAGATGGGCTAGGTAGGGAAGATACTAGCTGTCACTTTAGAGTTCCCTCTTCTCCCTTCACCTAGGAGCTAACATCTCGTATCAAGACCTAAAACTATAAACCAAATTGGGGGCTTTAGGGTCTGTTTGGGGCAGCTGCAGCTTATCCAGCTTTTGCTGATAAACAACTTATCTTGATAATCTGCTGATGAGCAGCTGATCCAGATAAGTTGGTTTGCGCTTATGGAAAACAACTGATTCTGAAAAATTGACAATTTCACCCATGTTCTGAATAAGTTGTTTAGTTGTTTGGTTAGTGAGTTTTATAAGCAGCTTATTCGCAAATTTTATAAAATTAAATAAATAATCTCCGCAGCAGAATTTATTATTTTCTCAACAAAAATAAAGAAAAATATTCAGACAAGAAAATACAAAAAAGTTAATTTATATTTATATAACTAAAACATATCTGATCACATCAAACGAATATGTTACAGATACAAAAGTCAAATGCACCAGCACATACTACTGCAAAGTATAATAAGAGCTCATAAAAAAGAAAAATAATATGTTAAAATGACAAGTAAAATATGATAATGTTAACTTTATAATGTAGCAGCATATCATGACCCATGCCACCTGCATCTGATACTCCATAACCCTGAGCAAAACTGTCCGACTAGGATATCGTAGAAACGAAAGAACTTGAACCACATGCGGTGGTCTCTCGTTATGGTACTATTGAACTCTTAGCAGCTGTGTCGAATTAGGATATTGTAGAAACAGTTGCACCGTCGGCCCACCTGAAGAATTTGCAGTTTTGCGGTCTTTGTCCCCACCGCGGGCACCTGTAGAATTGTCACCTGTAGTAATGTGTCTGTCGTGACGTGAGTAGCAATGACGGTAGCCCACGTCGGCACATCACTTGCCTTGGCTTCCCTGAATACCTCGAGCTCATTGTCCTGCAATTATTATAACCGTAAGCATATCCTTCCATAGGATATAATTTTACCATCATAGAATGAAGAAAAGGCCTGCACATAATTGATTTAAATTTTCTTCCATTCAGATATAGAGCGATTAGAGTCATACAATAACATTATCATATCTCACCATCTTAGGAAACCATTTAAATCAAGGCATTATTCTTATCATTTGAAGTACAACTTGTTAATGCTAGTAGGAATTTCCCTTTAAGGATTCATTTTATTGCCTTTTTTGTCTTATGGCAAAGTTAATCTTTTGTGTTAGAACATCAGTTTGAGTTTTGATGTTCTTGAAATCCTGCAATTATTTCCAACCATTATGTGCTAATTGGTGCTTCTTCAATTGTATATTTTCAGAGAATGCTTGTATAAGTTTATTGAACAATGGAATTGGATTTTTTTTTTTTTTTTTTGCTTTTTTGTATAAGTTTGCAAATCTTACACCTAAACTTAAATTTATATATATATGTTGCCTTACTCGTGCATGAAAATATGTATCTGACTTTTAAAAAGTCAAAATCATGATATTTTTTTATGTGATATGAAAGATTTGAGTGGCATAAATGTGAAAAGAAAAACTTAGGTGTTTAGAAATGTAAATGCATAAGAATTGGGTGGTATGTATGTAAATGCTCTTTTTTTTAATAATTTGTTATGCAAATATGCTGCTAATTTATATGCAAATCAAACTCAAATTTTTATTAGAGACCAATTCTTGGAGAGATTAATTTTGTAAATTTTGTTAAAAAGGGTAATAGTTCAGATTTCATTTTTTGGCCATTGAAATTTACATTCTGATGTTAGTATTAATTTTTCTTAAAACTATCATGATATTATATAAGGTTTTCATGACAGAGCACAAAGTTATTGTCAGGGCTTCAAGTGAAAATTTAGGGGCACAACCAGGGTCATTTGGGATGCATGTTTTAAGCAAATAATGGAGAAAGGAGCATTCAAAGAATAAAAATGGATGTGTTTTATGATAAGTTTGACATAGAACACATTGCAGGTTAACATGAATCTCTCTCTATAAAAGAATGTCCTTTGTTTTCAAGCTATGTTTGCTCCAACCTGTTTCAGGACGCTCTTCATAAATAAAAGAATAAACAAATTTATGAGAGAAGTTCTTACCCCACCAAAGGTAGATTTGCTCACTCTCGCCTAGTAGGGTGTTGAGGATGAGATGAGTACAATCTTTCCAAAATATTATATGTGGTAGGTAAAGACTATCTATTGTGAATATCCATTTCAAAATCTTTAATATCTTTAGGGTGTGAAAACCAAGAGAAAATACCAAATTTCTCATAGAAAGAGGTGCCACTAAGGCAGAGATCAAATAAAAATAGAAACTTGCTGTTATAGTTCACTTGGAAAGTGAGACAACGTCTAATTTTTACAGCCACCGTCATTAAAGTTTTTAAAATCTGGAGGTATTTTTACAGCCACCTTCATTTTCTTGTTGTTCAACACAGTTTTGGTTGAGAAATTTACAAACAGCTAACATGCAACAACAGAAAGTTATTGGGAAATTTACAAACATACCATGTAGTTTCTATGTATTTACATATCTTACAGCTAAGGTTTGATGTTTAAGTTCATAATCAAGCAGGTTCAACAATTACTTCATAAACCATCAATTGCCAGGATAAAGCTCTCTAAGCAATGACTTCAACAATAGAAAGTTGCAAACTATTACTTCAACATAATAGTAGCGCTGCCTCAGAAGTTGTAAATTATCTCTGTATTGGTTCCAATAAGACAACAAATAAGGGGAAAAATGGCATAGTATAAAATTGGAAAATTCAATGGCATAAACCTTCAAGTTCTTTCTAAGAAAATGTAATGATTATGATATATTCCTGCTTATTTTTTCATCATAGTTCAAACATTCTTCGTCTAACAAACAGTATTCATTCACTTCAGTAACTCATCTTAATATCATCATCCCCACTATCCTTCAAATGATGAATACAAAAGCATTGCTTATAGGGCGCCTCTGCAAACCACCTTACGGGACACATGGAAAAGCATAACTACATAGAACTTTATGAAGAACAAAACCATTTTTCCCACTAGCTTCAGAATCCAAACAATAGCAGAATAAGAATAAAAAACTTCAGAATCCAAATTTCGAGCAAGGTTTAAACTTCATAATCCAAACAAAAATAGTTATAGGAAAATAAAATGAAGCAAAGACAAGTTTTGAAAGTAGAAATCAAATTTCTACTTAAAACATAACAAAATTGCAAGAGTCTCAAGTTTAAATCATGCTCTTGCATCAATATGCATCAATATACAGAAGATTCAATAATTGTGCAAAAAAGGTTAACAAAAACTGACTTTCAACTTTGCCAAAGTACAAAAAATTAATTTTCTGAAAAACTGAATTTGAACTTCACCAAAGTCCAAAAAATTGCTATTTCAAGAAACAGACTTTGAACTTCGCTATACAACAACTGCTCCCACGAGTAATAGTGTCATGATCACACAATTTTATCTGCTATCTGATCTTGCAATGTCGTCATTTCCCTTGCACCTTCACCTTCGCTCCTGTAAGGATGTTCTGATTCATCCTGAGGTATGGGACGACCGACATGGAATTCAAATGCTTCTTGTGGAATATGATGCAAGTTTTCATCTACAGATGCAAAATCCTCATCGGAGCGTGAATGGTGTCGTCCTATGTAGTTATGCAGAGCCATTGTTGCCACAACTATTTTTGCTTGCTTCGGAAATGGGTCGATTGGCATGTCACGTAATATCACCCACTTCTTCTTCCATACTCCGAATGACCTCTCAATGACACCATGTAAAGAGGAGTGTCGTTTGTTAAAAATTTCCTTTCTACCACGTGCAACCCCGCTTGATCTCTCGAAGTCCGGAATGTGGTACTTCGTGTCGGCATAAGGCTTTAGATAACCCCTTTGTAAAGGATATCCGACGTCAACTAGATAATACTTACCTTCACAAAATACATATTTTGGTAACGACTCAGAAATATCTGATATATTTGCTATAACAATGTACCAGAAGGGGGTATGAGAAGTAATGAGTTCGACGTCTTGTTGCAAATTTAAAAACACGACAATCGTGAGCGCTGTCTTCCAATCCAGCCATCATGAATGTAAAGCCCATATTAAAATCACAAATGGCCATCACATTCTGTGTGGGAGAACCACAACGTCCAATGTAGGCTACTTTGTCGGTTCCATATACACGTTCATCAACGTGAGTTCCATCAATAGCTCCTATACAATTCTAAATATAAAAATGGTTCAACAATTAAAGAATGACAGTTGCCTAAGTTAATAATAAGATGTTTAAGATATACCTTGAAAAACGACATGTAACTATTGTCATTCACAATTTGTGTAGGGATGGATTGAAGTGTGGGATCTTCAGGCTTAACTATCTTAGAGGCTAAACTTACTAGTGCATTCAGACCAATGGAGAAATACCTGCTGATAGTCTCCGATGAATGTTGAAATCGCTCCATGACTCCTCTAATCGACTTATTCTGTGATAAAATATAGAGTGTAATTGCTAACACTTCTCTTGATGTCATTCTAGTAGAGCCATTCAAACCATGATGGTGTTGTAGTTCGTAGAGCAGATTGATGAAAATCTCTTTCGTCATGCGAAACATATTTGCAAAATGTGTCGGATGGCCTTGTAGTAACTCACCGACCCATTTATCACCAACATATGTAGATGTCATACATGGAGTTCATTCGATGTATTTGAAGTAGTAGTCATATAACAAAGTAAGAATAAGCACAATCTTTCTAACATATTGTAAATATTCTGGATTCATCCTACCAAAAGTAGTTCAAAGATAATAATTAATACCTTCAAACATTTAAAGACATCTAGATGCAACAGTACAATAAGTTTTTAGTAAAAACATCCAGTTAAATATAAAGAGTGAAATAAAAGAAGTGTTAGGAAAAGAAATAGCAATCCACGTTACAACGATACAATCAGTTTTGAGATAACGAAATGACAAGCTTTCTAAACATTCAGTTTTCCATGAAGGAACGTAAGAAATCGACTTGATATTCTGCCTCTAACTTCACAAAAAATTCTCTACGGACTGGATCTAGTAGTAACTTAACACAGTTGGGATAAAATTTTCTATATTCCTTCACCTCAGCATGTGTATTTATGATTCAAAAACTCCCCTCAACAGATACAACATGTGATGCATAAAGCTTAAAATAGCAGGATTCAACAAGCTTTTCAATTGTGCTTCTGATGAATGCCGCTTCTTTCTTCTTTTTATCCACCCTACATTGTTTTGGAATGGAGGAGGATTCAGTAAGCCTTTCTTCAACTGACCTATGGATTTGACAAGACACTTCTCCTGAGCCACTTATATTACCAGTTCCAAGAGCATTAGTTGTGCCAATAAACTCATGTTCAGATGGAGTGAAAGCATGTGCTCTCGTTGCAACAACCCCTTTGAACATACCATCCAGCTTCTCTTCCATTACTGGATCAATACCATTCATTTTGAATTTCTTAGCTGCTGGCACGACCTGCATGGTGAAGAAAAGTTAATTAGTTAAATCATTTTAATATAACTCAAATTAAAATAAGGAAATGGTATAGGGTAAGTCTTTACCTGTAGTTTTTCAACCCACCACTCCTCAGGAGCATCTATAATTCGTTTCAATGGATCCCAGCCCAAACCTGTAGTTCCCCTCTTAAGTTCTTTCCAAATTTTCCAATCATTCTTTAATTGATCCCACTTATTCTTAAATTTCATCCTGTCGTAGTCTCTGCCCGTGAGTTCTTTGAATTTGACAGAAACATTATTCCAACCTTCTTTGTTAAAATATGTCGTAGGTCTATTTCTTAGCTCCACCTCCTTAAGACAGAGATCACAGAAAATATTTGTTGCTTCCCTATCGCACATCGCAGATGATCCGACTTCTTTGCCCTTATTCATTGTGGTACTTACTAGTGAAAGGTTAAATAAGAAAAAAATGCATTTAATAACATGACCCTAGAACTCCAATATTGACTAAAAATTCAGCTAGTTCTCAATATTATATACATATATATGTCAATATTACAAAATAAAACATAAGTTTATCCATCAACCCTTAATTTCGAAAAGAAACCTTATGTAGTATTATTTGGATATAGTAAAATTTTATAAACCAAACCATTTTCACCAAATATTATTATGAAAGCAAGCTCTCCAAATTCTTTGAAAAAACAAGCCAACCCAAAATGTCATCATGCGAAATCAATGAGCCTCAAATGCTAAAAGGATGCATGGTGGTAATACTATTATGAAAACAAGCTCCCCAAGTAATGAATGAACCTAAAAAATGGATCAACATCCTCATTTTATTTACAGGGACGAATCACATAAAATTAGATAAAAAATAAATTAATATTTCATCACATATCTGTTGATTTACCTATCTTTGCAAATAAAAAAATTCTTAATGCGAAGAAGAGGAATAAATGAGCAAGGAAGAAGTTTTACCTTCCGAGAATGTCGAAGAAGGAGTTTGCCAACGAGGAAGAGCAGGCCGATCAAAATCAGGGAGGACAGACATAAAAATTGGGGATGAGATTCTCATGGAAAGATTTAAGAGGGAAGAAGAGATGAATGAGAGGAGGTAAGATCAAAATTTCTTAGCAAAGTCTGAGCAAGCTGCTATCAGCGGAGGCAGAGCAGAGCAAGCTTTTCTTGGCGGAGGCGTCAGAGCGGAGCTTTGGCGAAGGCAGGCCGTAGCTTTGGCGGAGGCAGAGTGGGTCTTTGGCTGCAGAGCAGTGCTTCGGCGGAGGCAGAATGAAGCTGGAGGCGGAGGCAGAGAGGATCTGGAGTGTGAATATGTTTTTAGGGCAAGAGGAGGGTAGGTGCGTAAAATATGCCCCAATCGCGCGTTCTAAACGCTGATCGCGGGTCGATACCCACGATCAACTTTTCTCCAAATCACAAATGTGTTATAAAATAAGTTGTGCAAACGCGCAAAACAAACTGTGCGACGACGTTTTTAAAAACATCGCCGCACTTATAAGCTGCCCCAAACGGAAAACGCCGCATCACTTATAAGCTGCCCCAAACGGGCCCTTAGTCTGTCACTCTAAAGTCCTCTAACTCTAAACCCTTCAAAGTTTATTTCTCTATTTGTTTGCACTCAACTATATGAATCACATTCTCATCCATAAAATCTCATGTGATTCTTACCATTAGTTGACTGAAACAATACCATCAAGAATCTTACATATTCTCACAATAAATATTAACATCTTAATTGACCAAATCAAGAAGTAAATGAAGTACAAGGTAAAAAATCATCACAATTTATTCCAACATTAAAGATTAATACTTCACACAACATCTATCCAACACTTAATCAATTATCATTTTAAGAAAAAAATAAAGAAAACTACACAGAATTCATGGACAAAATACAACCACACTTGAGTTTAAAAGTAGAAATCATGAAAATAAACAAGAAGTCTAAATTAAAGCCAAATATATTCACAAAGATAAATACTTATCTCAAATTCTCTCCACAAAACTCTTGAAGTTCCTTTGAATCTCTTCTCTTCCTTTCTCTTACAATACTCTCTACTCACACACTACAACCCCTCTCTCTTTTTTCTCTTCTAAAAAGTATCCTAATTAATCTATGAGAGAGGCGTCAGTGGCGTGGCTATGGGGCATATGAGTAGGGGGTTTCTTCAATTCAATCCAAGTCTTCTTTTATAATTTTTCAAAAGATGCTTTGGTTTCTCTTTAAAATGAGTCAACATTCAATGAATCTTTTAAGAGTTGCCTCCTTTCAAAACTCACCTGAATATATTTTGTGTTTGTTAACCATATCCCACATTTTCACCAAAAGTTGCTTCAAACACCCATTTAAAAATTCATCCAAATTCATTGAATCATCAAGAAACTATCTCTGGCGGTTAAGTGCGAGGTATGTGGTGCTTAGGCGCGGCCTTCTCGATTTTCCTGGTGCTTAAGCGCTAGTTCTAGGAGCTTAGGCACCAAAGTTCTTTTACACACCTTCATTTTTGCTCCAAATTTGATAGTTTTTCACTTCTTTCACCATTTTTCATCTATTTGATTGTACCTGAAAGAAAAAAAAACAAACATCTTCCATTAAAGTGCAATATTCTCAAACATATGTATAAAAATGTGTACATAAATGCTATATATTTTAGGTGTATCAAAATCTCTCAATTTAAAATGTTACTTGTCCTCAAGTGACACTCCAATCTTTCAAAATCAAAATAAGTAGATTATGTAAATGAGTTTCTTTAGGATGTTATAAAATTTAGATCTAGAAATATAGTACTCAAATTCAGAAAAAGCTTTAATACATGACACCAACTTAAAGTTTAGAAATCTTTAATATAAAGAAGTCTGAAAATATGAGTTCCCATCTAGTTCAGAAATATTTGTAAATTCTCCAAATATAGAGTTTAGGCATTCTATCTTCTCCACTTAAATTTTTTTTATTAAGAATAATTATACTTACTATATTATATCCTTAAGCTTAAGAGTTTCTGTAATCTTATACTTTACAAAGATCATATGTAGAACCAATTTTTTATTCAACACTAATCCTCAAGCTTCTCCTCCCCTTTTCAAATTTATTTCTTTTTCTTTTTATTTTTATTTTTCTTTTTTAGGTAAAGATTACTATATCTTTAATGATTTTGAATTTCACTCCTTTCCTAAAGCAAAGATTTGATATTTATCCTTTACGTAAGAAATATAATAATATAATTTTGAAGATTATTTTTAATAAAATAAATTTAAGTATTGAAAATAAAAGTCTAACCATTATATATTTTTCAAAAATACAATTTCTTCTACTAACGATAGTGACACAGTATTTATCATTTCTACACTTAAAATTTTTAACTTTAAGTTTTTCTTCATTACTATAGGTTTCAACTATATTCTCTTACTCATTTCTATATTCAAAATCTTACTTTCTTAATATAACTTCATATATATAATAATTTTTTTCAAATAAAAAATCAAATTTATTTGTAGCACATTTGAGAAAAAAATAAAATTTAAGTTTTAGAAATTGTTTTTCATCCCCTCAAACATAAATTTTTAATAAGATAAAATATTTTAACATCAATTTTATATAGAGACTGGGCTAAAAACTAAAAATAACATGCTTACAGAAATTTTGACATCCTAAATTTACAAGTAACAAAAATTAAAAACAAGAGTAAAAACTAATTGATCAATTTCTGACTTATCTTAATAAATTGAGATTCATTAGACTTCTATGCAATGGAGGATAACATAAAAGGAAACAAACACATTAACAAAAATTCACAACTGCAACACAAAGAGAAATACATGGTAGTAAATTGAAAAATTTAAACATGAAGTTCTTAAGTGAAAGTTAGTAATATTCTAAATCTTCATAATATTCAAGATTAAGTTCAACACAAACTAACAAAGTACACTAGACAACATAGTTAACACAATTACTACCACAAAAAAAAACATAACTACTCACAATAACACAAATACATCACATCAGTATCTAACAAAAAAAACATAAACAATAATAGCAGTATAAACAAGTACAACACAAAACAAAGTACCAGTTCAGTACAACTGTGTCACATAAAAAGTTCACAATTAAAAACTAAATTATTCAAATTATTCCTCCTCCTCCTCACCATCACTATCATTATTATTCCAAAAAGCAGTAGGTTCATATGAAGGATATTGTGGATATGAAGGAAAAAAACTACACTTTGGTCACCTCTGATAAGGTTTTCAAAAGATGAGTGAAATTTTTCTTCATAATCACTGTGTCTTCTCATATAACTATCCATATGATCTACAAAATTCTCCAAATTTAATAGCTTATCCGCAGTATAATTGATGCTATTTAAAATCCTTTGCATTAGTTGAGCCTGTGAATCAGAAATAGAAACCTAACCTTGTGATGTGGAAACACGTGAGGTAGAAGCAAGAGAAGTAAAGGCACCTGAACTTCTAGAAAATCCTCCTCTCCAACCAAATATTGAATGTTGTGAATATGATTTCATATTAATGCTCATGATAAGCTTTAGAGTCTGTAGTATCTCCTCCCAACTATCGAATCTAACACCAGCATGCTCACATAAGGAAAAGATTAAGGATGCAAATCCCAAACCAGCAGTAGTGGCAGCTGTAGCAGAACTGATGATAGTCTGATAGATCAGAGATCCAATATCAATCAGCTTGAACTGCTAAATGCAATAGTTCAAAGTAGCTCTCTCTCTAGTAACTTCACTGAGGTTATTGTTTGGAAGCAGACAAGCTGAAATAAAGTAGTGTCGCGCCTTCGATGTGGCATCTAACTTTGACATATGAAAATTGACTCTTCTTTCATTTGTTATTTTCCAAATTCCTATACCCATGGTCAATGACGATATGATCTCATCTAAATCCTCCTCAGTTGGATTATAATTCAAATAAAAACATAATAAGCTAGGAGGCAGCTGGTAAAATAGATTTATTACCTCAGGGAAGAAAGGCATTGATTATACAGCCTGAACTTATGTTTTCTTAGAAATAATCTTAAGCTTGCATTATATATCAAAACCTGTTGCTTTGTATCAAAATTTTTAGTAAGAATCCTCCGATCATGCCACATCTTCATCTTTTATTTATAAATATTAGCACTCTCATAAGATTCATTACTTATTACTTCAAGCTCATTTAATTGCAATAGTCTTTTCTCACCAGCGTTCTTTAATTTATAATTAAATTCCTTAATAGCCCAATGTGCTTCATGCTTAGTTCAATTGGTAAATGACAAGTTTTCCTAAATATTAGCTTATATGGGGACATTTCTATATGAATTATATATGCAGTTCTAAATGCCCATAAAACATAATCAAGTTTCATTGACCAATCCAATTTTATTAGATTCACAGATTTTTCCAAAATTCTCTTAATTTCACGAATGTATAATTCAACCAAACCACTTGTTGGGGATGATAAGCAGTAGCAATTCGATGGCTGATATTATATTTCTTTAATAATTTTTCGATTATTGCATTTCTGAAATGAATTCTCCCGTCAGTTATGATCACTTTCAGCATCCCAAATCTACAAAATATATTCGTTCTTAAGAACTTTGCAACACTATGAGCATCAAGCAACAACTTTTATCCATTTAGATACATAATCTACTGTTATCAATATATATAAATTTGTGAAAGATGTTATAAATAGTTCCATGAAATCTAATCCTCAACATGAAATATCTCAACTTCCAACACATAATTGAGGGGCATTGATGCACTGATTTGTTGTGTATTATTTTTGTAAATATTTTTTAATATTTCAAAGCACACACACGATAGTGCTAATAATAAATATGCAATTCAAATCCAATAAAAATAAATTTAGTAAAAATAATTTAATTTGTTACAATCTTTAAACTGTAAAACCCGTAATAATAACACAAGTATACTTGTCACTCAAATAATAAAGGGTTCTAATGGAGTCCTAAATATCTATCTAACATAGAAGTTGAAAATGCTTATAAATAAATTCTTATGAATATAATGT
This sequence comes from Phalaenopsis hybrid cultivar, assembly GCA_002079205.1. Lineage (NCBI taxonomy): Eukaryota > Viridiplantae > Streptophyta > Magnoliopsida > Asparagales > Orchidaceae > Phalaenopsis > Phalaenopsis hybrid cultivar. Next base: position 208,538 of record JXCR01147529.1, on the reverse strand, counting down.
AAAACACAATTCAAACTTCAAAACGTAAGTACAAAATTCAAATCTAAAGTAATTAAATGTATGCTAAATAAAATGCAGTTAAAAGAACTAAGTTGACTAAACTAATTTCTAAACTTTAAAAGTAAACTTATGAAAACTAAATAAAGTTTCTGTGACAAAGAGTTCAAATTTAAGAAAGTATCATTCCCATTTACAATAAGTATATGGATTGTGAAGAAATTAAAATCATTATATATATATATATATAGTATTGTGCCAAATAGGAGCAATCCTATTATTTACCCTAGTTCAAGTGCATAAAGAATATTAATCCAAAGTTTGATCCCTAATTTCATGGTTAGTTTGGGAGGATAACGACTCTCAGTCTAGAGCTCCCACTTTTCCCTCGTCTGAGGGCTAACAATCTCGCATTAGTTTCCAATCAACAGGACCAAATTGGATATTTTAATATGTCACCTTAAAATCTTCAATTATGCATCCTACAAAGTTTATTTCCATATTTATTTACATTCAACCCCATGGATAACATCATCGCCCATGAAATTGAATGTGACTCTCACAATGTTGTAGAAATCATAGCCCTTTTAGATCATATATTTCTCAACACATTATAACATTTCAATTGCCCATATTCAAAAGTAATGAAGATCAGAGTTCAAATCATCACAAATTTTTTATAATTAAAATCATATAAAAAAATAAATTCTTCAAAAAATCATTTCTCAGAGTTGGGAGAACGATAAAGAAGGCTACTCAGAATTTTTGAGAAGAAAATGACAAAACACAGATTTCATATATAAAACAAGTTTACAAAACCAAAAAAATAAAAGAAACAACTTATCTCACAATCCTTCCCAAGCAAATTCCTAGAAGTTTTTCTTTAAGCACTTTCCCTCGTTACAAGCATTCTCAATTTTCTCTTCGAAATGTAATGAAGAAGAAATCTCTCACATTTCCTCTCCTCTTGCAACCCTTGAAGAATATCTCCAAGTCCTTGACTCTCTCTCTCTCTCTCCCTAAACTCTTCTTTGAACTCTCTTCTTTATTTACTCATTGCCACCTCCTATCAGCTCTAAAATTATGCCCTGGACTTCCCTCTCTTTTATTAGAGGCTGCCTCCCTCCAAAAAGAATTCAAAATTCCCTCCAAAATTCTATCCAAAAGTCAAACCTTTTGAATTCCAAAAGACATGTTCATTGATTCAAGAGACAGATCTCTTTATTAGAGAACCTTCTAAAGTGTCTAGATGCATTGAATCACTCCATGGGGCAATTGAAACATTTTGAGCCTTCAAAATTTGTGCGAAATTCATCCTGAACTGCCTTAATTCATCAAGTGTCATCTTTGGTGCTTCAGGCGCCAAGTTACTTAAGTCTGCGTTGTTGTTGGGCTCCGACGCTTCAAGCGCTTCAGGCTCCACCTTTATATATAATGGCGCTTTAGGCACCAGCTCTCTGTAAAGTCATGCTACAGGCGCCAATCTGGCGCCTCAGGCGTCAGAATAACAAAATTTGTTATTTTGGCTCCAAATTTCCACTTTTCTACTATTTTTTCTCATAATGCCTAAAATTGATATACCTGCAACAAAAAAAATGAAAATACCCTTTTTTAAAGTGCAATATTTAAAAAACTATGCATAAAATGTATACTTAAAATAACACATTACTTTGGTGTATCAAAATCGCCCGAACTTAAATGTTACTTGTCTTCAAGTGACACTTTTACCACATAAAAATATGACTTAAGATGGAGAATAACTTATAAACTTCTATACTTTTAGTTTAATAAATAAAATAATATAATTTAAGAAAAACTTCTAATAACTTACATTAAAACTATAAGTCTAAGAATACTTAGTAATCAAATCTAAGATTTCTAAATCTCTATTCATTTCAAGAAGAATTATAATTTGTTTAATCAAGGAGATTTATAATATCCGTATGAAAAAGAATTTCATGAAACTTTACTAGTAAGGGTGCTAATACTCAAATACAAGTTTAGAAAATGTAATAAAGTCTTTTCCTCAAGTTGATTCAAGTGAAGCTAATTTTTTATTAGGCATCTCCTAAAGCTTCTCTTCACATTCTTTCTTTTTTTTCAGGTTCTTTTCAATCCTTTCTTTTCTTTTCTTTTACAAGTGAAGATTACTATATCTGGATAAACTTTAATAATCTTAAACTTCACTGTAATTTTCTTAAAGTTAAAATTTTTTTTCTTTCCTGACTTTATAAATTCATATTAATTTTGATGATTTTTATAAAGTCTCATTCTTTTGTTTTTACATGAAACTCTAAAATTCTTAATACTTAAAAAATATAATTTCTTTTACTTTAAATAGAAAAATATAGTCTTATCCTCTCATACCAGATATTTTTAACTTTAGAATTGACCTTCATTATTAAAAAAATTACCTAAATTTACCATAACATTTATAAACATAAATATAGTCATTTAAAGTTAAACCCTACTATCCAAGGTCATGCTAAATTAATTTTAAAAATATAATTGAGATAAATAAAACTTAGTTTACTTCTTTTTAGAAAAAAATTTTCTTTCCCCAAACTTAAGTTTTCAAGTAATTAAAAATGTTCAATACACACAAATTTTTGTAGGTGAAAGAAAATAACAAATGCATAAAAATAAAAATCAACCTATAGAGGATTTCTGAATATGAAACTGAGCGCTAGTATACTGCAGGTGCTAACTTTAAAAAATACAGGATTTAAAGAATTAAATGAAAGACAACATATTTCAAAGGATTTATTAAGAATTAAAAACATAAATAAAAAATAAAAAATAACAACAAACGCAGAAAAATAAAATTCTAAAATTCCTATTACAGTCCACAATAAAATATTAAAATGAAAGTTCTTACTACAACAGTTTAAATAAAATAAATAATAAATAATCAAATTAAAAAACAAACAAACAAACTTCTAAAAAAACTAGTTTTCATCCTCTCACTCATCATCATCATCTTCTTCATCTTCTTCTTCCTCTTCTTCATGATCTGGCACAGAAGGAGTAAAACTGGGGCAAGTTAGAAATTCCACATTATAATCACCCCTTAGATATCTAGTCATAGCCTCCTGATATGTTATATTATATTGCATTCTCCTCTGATTATATTCATCATTATATGCATTCCTTGCTTCTAACCCTCCAATCCTATTTTGTAGATTCACAATATCCATTTGTTGTAACATAAGCTGTTCTATGATGTTTTCAAGTGAAGCAGATCTGGAAGTAGATGGCCCTGCACTAGATGTTGAGGGTCCATCACTTCCTTCACTCATGGATTCAGCAAATGATTCAAATCTTTGGATTGTATGTCTCCCAACTAGTTTCTGTGGATGCATCTTTTCTTCATTTCTATGAAACTCTACTCTTGATTGTTCACATAGTGAAAATCAGGGCAGGGTAACCCAAACCACTAGCTCTAGTACTCCTGGCTATACTACGAGCATGATGTACTATAAGAGCACCAACATCTACTGCATTTATTTGTTGACTGGAGAAATTTAGCTCAACTCTATCTTTTGTTACTTCGCTAAGATGAATCGTTGAAAGCAATTTTGCCGAGATGAAGTAATGTTATATAGTTGATTGAAAAGTCATCATGGAAGTGGAGGAATTAACTTTCTTATTGTTCTTAACTTCCCATTCTCCTCTTCCATCAGTCAAAAAGTCAATTACTTTATCCAGTGATGAGTCAGTCATCATGAATGCAACATATTCACAATGGAATACATTCCTTAATCCATAAAATGCATTTATCATTTCTCTTGATAATTCAGCTTGCTTACCTCTCACAAAGATGTGATCATCTGAAGTAAATCGTAAGCTGGAATAGAACTCTCGACTCATTGGAACAATTGCTACTGCAGTAAAGTAGCAGATTCTCTCCCAAATTTTAGTGACGATCAATCTCGCCACCCGAATTATCAAATACTCGTTCCTGGATCAATTTTTTCAAGCCCATTTTAGTATTATAACTACGTTGGGCCTTATAATTAACAAATTTTCTTGCATTGAAATCTCTCATAGGCTTTCCCCTTTTCACTCGTTGAGCCATTTGAATTTTTATGGAAATCTAAATAAAATCCAAATAAATTACAAAATAAAAAACCTAACTCCACAAGTAAGATTATTTGGTAAGAAACATTTTATATGGGTTTTCTTAAAAATTCTTCAACAAATTCTAAAATTTTGGATTTCCTATAATATAGGATAAATCCATGGTGAAAATAAAAAATTTCTAAGTTAAATTGAAGCTCTTACAAAGAGAGGATGAATATAAGATTTTTAGCCCTTGAAATCTTCTCAAATCTACGCAATGTTAAGCCTTAAGTTGTGGCTTTAGAGGTAGGATACGACTCAAGCAATAAAAATGAAGTTTTAAAGGGAGATTTCACGATTTTTAACGCATTTGGGTGTTTTCGGGAATTTGGCGCCTGAGCCACCAATGCCAAAATTTTTCATATTTCATATTTTTGTGGTTATATGCTCAATACTGTAGAATCAACCTATAAATAACTCAAATAAACTCTTATACTCATAATTAAACAATTTTCTAACACAAAACTTTCACAAACAACACAAAACTCACTTACATATATATAATCTGAACTATTATAAACTAACAATTTTCAAGCCAACAAAATCAAATTCAGTATCCAAAGCAAACCAAGCATCCTAACACGAAAATCTAGGTATCAAAATACTCAACAACAAACAAATAAAGTTCAACAATGAAAGTAAATATAATCCAACATAACACTATAACCTAATTAAGTAATACTAAATAAGTATTTCATGCATAAAGTAAGTTCAAACATCTTCTTCCCTCTCATCCTCTTGGATGTCTCCCATGGATTGGTATTGCACATCTAAGTTGTAGAAAGGTTGATAAGGAAATTCATCCGTCAAATCTTCCCTAATCCAAACATATTTCTTGAACATACGCACCATACCATCTTCAATATGTTCAGTATGTTCAAAATATTCTTTCATCCTCCAATTCAGATGATCCAACATTTCAAAAATATTCCTAACTGAATGTATAAGGTTTTTTACCTCTTTCTCTATATTCTTGATCCTTTTCAAATGTGCATTTGAATTGAAGTAAGGTTGAATAGGTGATAAATTCTGGGATGATTGATCCATCAGTATATTCATATCACTCTCATCCCCCATTCATATGTAGTTGTAATAAACTTTTGGGTCCATATGCATCTAAGGAAGAAGCACTTTTTCCTAACTTTCATGCACATGCTATTGACTGCACTGTAGGAAAATAGTATATGGATGTCCCAGTCTAGTAGTAGATCCATTGATGATCAAACCCAAAAAAAAATTCACTATTATTTCACCCACATCAATAGGTTTTCTAGTTTGAATACAGTAATTCAAAATAGCACTCTTCTTTGTCACCTTTCTGATTTTCAAAGTAAGAAATTGTTTTGATGCAATAAAGAAATGCCACACCTTAGATGTAGGATTCGATAATGATGAAAAAAAACTTACATTTCCATTATCTCTGATCTCCCAATTTGCATCTTCATCAGTAAGAAATCAATAGAGTTCGCTCATATTCTCTCTTGTAGAGGCAAAATTTGCGTAGTGGAAAACAGGTACACTTTTCATCATAAAATTATCTTTTATTCTTAAAGGAGTGAATTGTACACACCTGCTTTGCACGTAGACAATTTCTTGGTTGATTCTATGAAGATTTGCAGAAAACTCTTTCACCACAGGGACAACTATGGCGGCAGTGGTATAGTAAGCACTTATCAGCGTCTCTGTGCAATAATCTCCTCCACTCGAGTATTCGGTGTGTTGAATCCTCGATTCACAAATCTCCTTTCCTTTATTAGCCTCTTCTTCACAATAACTCAATCGTATAATTTCTGCGCATCGAAACTGATAAACTTTCTCTGGTTGAAAATTCCATATCTCGCGGTATCTTTAGAGTGGGAAACCATTGGATTTGCAAAATGTCCACTCTTCCCTAATTTTCCTATCTAAAATAGGTTTAAGAATCAGTTTTTGGGAGTACTAGGAAGAGAACCCGCTAAAAACTGCCTTTTAAAATATTTTAATTCATTTTTGTCGTCTCGGTGCCTCATGCACCGATTCTAACGCTTCAGGCGCCAGCTCTCTGGAAAGTGGCGCCTCAGGAGCCAATCTGGTGCCAGTTCCTAAATTTGCATTGTTTCATTTTAAATCCAATTAATTCTCAAATCTTCCATAAAATGTTGTAAATAAATGTTTTTAAATATTTTCTTAAATGCATGAAATCCATAAAACTACAAATATATATTCAGTACTCCAAACTAAAATAAGCAAAAAAAATAATGATAAATATGGGTTATCTCCCACAAAGCGCTTGATTTAATGTCATCAGCCTGACATTCCCCGTCTTTACTCTAGTGACCCAACATTAAAATCTCTTTAAAAGCTGGTCTATGACCATCAAAATATGGTTTTAGTCTGTCTCTATTCACTTTAATATCTTTTCAGCCTGGGATCTTTAATATTAATAGCTCCATAAGGATAAACTTCTACAATTGTGAATGAACTTATCCACCTAGACTTCAGTTTTCTAGAAAATAATTTCAATCTTGTATTATATAATAAATCTTATTGTCCAGGCCCAAATTCCTTTTTTATTATCTTTTGATCATGTTATTCTTTCATTTTTTTCTTATAAATCCTAGCATTATCATAAGATTCATTTATAATTTCTTCAAGCTCATTCAATTGTAATAGTCTTTTCTCACCAATATCTTTTAAATTGAAATCGAACTCCTTAATGGCCCAATAGGGTTTATGCTACAATTCTACTGATAAGTGATAAGTTTTCCCAAAAAGTAATCTATATTGGGACATTCTTATATGTGTCTTATAAGCTATCCTGTAAGCCCATAATGCAGTATCTGATCTAGCAGACCAATCCAAGTTATTAGAATTCACTATTTTTTCCAAAATTCATTTTATTTGACAGTTAGGTTATTCTGTTAAATCATTAGTATGAGGATAATAAGTAGTTGCAATCCTATGCATAATATTATATTTTTCTATTAACTTTGCAATTCTTGCATTCCTAAAATGAGATTCATCATCAGTAATGATTATTCTCGGCATTCTATATCTTGTAAAACTAGTTTTGATTAAAAATTTCAAAACACTCCGAGCATCACATCGAGGTAAGGCGATTGCTTCAATCCATTTTAGCNGAATAGCAAGTTTCAGGGGGTGGTATGTGTGTAATTGCCTTTTAAGAAAATAAAATGGTGACTAGCCGTTGTTTAGCAGGGTCTAGTGTCTTTTCAAATTCGCGACTAATAGAAGCTTAGTTAAGTGCTTGATTTATCATAGATAAGTTCTTTTTTATTGCGCAGTTGATTATGAATTATATTGTTTGTTTTTTTTTTGTTTGCTTCTTTTGATTGTATAAATTAAATAAGAGTATTCGAGTGAAATATATCTCTTCTATTGTGTATGAATTTTTTTTTTCTTTTTGTTGTTGGTTTAATAGCAAACGTTTTGGGGAAGAATGATGAAGAACTTTGTGGAGTGAATGTAGTGTTTTGAGAAACTTATCTATGGAATTGGCCCATACAGGCTCTGATATATCATTGAAATAATATTCATGGGCAGTACTGAGATTAATTCTCATGGTGTCCATATACGATTCTGAAATGAGCAAGTGGTAGCAATTATTTGAAAGTATTTTCCTCTACATCAAAAATATGATCACATGAATCTTGAGGAAATCTAACAGGTCTCGCTTAGGAACACGAAAGGACAGTGTATCGAGATGTTCAAAAAATCGAAACATTGCTCATCATTTCTTTAAGTTAGAAGTCTGAGCTGACCAGACAGAAGCACGGTCGAACAAATGTATAGAATGAACCTAATACGAGGAGTAGTCGATCGTGACGAATTCCATCAGTCGATTCCAAAACTCTTCACAAAGATGGCCAAATGACACCATACGAAACATCTTTCTAATTCTTTGAGAAGTCCCCTTGTCCAAGGAGAGTTGCTCCATTAGATTACAGTGATACACTCTCTGTTTGATGACCCAAGTTCATCCTAATGACGGGAGGGCCTCTACTTAGAATTCTATTGAGAGGATCATCTGATAATCTCTCAATCGACTGAAGTTATGGCGACTGAATGAAAAGATTAACAAGTTATTAAATACCCCTCTTTAATCAATTATGAGTACAAAAAAATGCCAATGTGAGTTATGAATATGAAAGAGTCCCCAGTTCGCTTACAAACATGAAAAAGAGTAATAATTACTTGTTACGTCCCTATTAAAACAGAGAAAAATATGTAATTTTACTAAATACCTCTGGAACCTATAAATGACTACTAAATTCACTCTCTCAAAATTTGTGTTATTGTGCACTTTATTTCCTCTTTTAATCTCTCTTTCTCTCTATTCATCTCGCTCGTCTAACGATCTATACCTTAGGTGTCATCCACAGAATATATTTGAATTTAACATCTTAAAAGGTGTGATGAGCGTGGAATTATACATGTTTTATTTATTATTATTATTTTTTTTTTTGTAAAAACATGAAGTCGCTAGCCTGTCAAGTCAACATATTAAGATTCTCTTTTCCAAAGAGCCCTCTTACTTGAATCGTTGAAACGATTTTGAGAAGAGGAGGGATGAGAAAAGAAGGAATTAATATGAAGACTAAACAGACAAATTTAGAAAGAACCTGTAGAGCTTATGTAAAGTAAATCTTTTGAGATTGCTCAAAGGAGTATGTCAAAACAAGATCAGATTGAGACACCTTGAATTAAATATTCACGAAGGCATACCAACATAAGCTACCCATAATCAGAAAGCCAAATTTGTGTGTTCATCCTGGGTTCAAAGCACTACCAAAGGGACGCATCCTTTTTGGTTAATTATATCTTATGGGATACCCAAGAATAATCTCTATTAAAGAATCTTGCTTACATTTAAGTGTCAAATAGTAAAGTGTGTCACAAAGGATGGTTATCTCATAGGAGCATCTCGACACTTTCAAAGCTCTCGCTAACCACAAGGGCAGAGAGTGAGTGTCTCACATCCTAAATGGGTAGTGGCTCATCGGCAATCGATTCCCATCAAATAACCAGGTCACCTCGTAGGATCCACACTATGCTTTCAAGCTTAACTAGGCCATAAGGACAAAGGGTGAGTCACCGTGTCCCAAATAGACAGTGGTCTGTCCAGACTCGGGGCCTAAAAGATGATATCGACGAAGCGTCAAATGAGCGACAGAGCTCAAAGCGGGGTAGAGTAATCCTAATCAGGTAGAGATAGCCAAGTCAGGATACCACAGATCTGTCATCTCAAACTATTAAGACCCTAAGTTTTTATGGTCGTGAAGGCAGTCGACCCAACCCAAACAGAGGCCCCTTGTCAGGAACCCATGAATTACTTCATCCAAGAAGATCTCGGTAGCCCTACGGTCTAAAAAGGGAAACTCTAAGTCCTATGATCCTATGTTGGTAGAAAGTAGATGTGGGGCTTATCCTTACCAAAATGGCAAGGAATCAGCTAGAAGGAAGTGAAAATAAGTACACGGTGAAAAGAAGGAAGGAAGCAGCTAACCCGTTCTTTTACCTTATTTTTAGCACAAAATCTACCTAAGGACTCTTAAAAGTACATGGTAAAATATTAAAAAAAAAAGACCCGAGCTGCAAAATAGCGGGGTTAACATAAGTTATATGCATGCAACATAGTAAGCCATGCCTGATGGGAAGTGAACTTAGCAACACATGCAGAAAATGCATTAGTGTAAATCATTACAGCTCCTCCCTACTGAACATGGCTTCCTGCAAGAAAACTATTGCTAACATACTAATGCGCATGTCTTACACCCAGTAAACACACAAAACTATCACACAAAGTGATGCCTGGCTAGAGCAACATAACCAACAGAGAACTATAGCCAGGGCTTCAAAAAGAATAACTATCACCCTAGTCCTAGCCTAACACACCATCTAACACATAGTTTCCTTATAACAACATCTAAATGTGTGCAGGAGTGGATGAAAAGTTAGCTTATGTTTTGATGGGGTCACCATTATCAACTCTATCCTAAGGATCCAAGGATTCTAAGAGGTGTCACCATATGCAAGTTTTGTATGAAAGAAAGCTTTTCAAAGGTTTTGACCTCATGTAGGTCTAAGCTAAGGATGTAATAGTTTCAAAATAAGTTTTGAAAATATAATGCATATGTGTAATAAAAAATATAATTTTTTAAATATTTTTAAAATAGGACTTAAGAGAGGAGAAGCCCAAGTGGAACCCATTAAACCCCTTAGAAGCCTAGCACAACATATGTGTGCTAGCCATGACACAATAGCTGGTATTGCCCACTTAGATATCCTTGTGAGCAATACTTGCTATTGCATCGTGACCAGAAATGGGTCACTCAGATAATGAGCTAGTTTTGTCATCGAGACTAACGGGAGTGCACATGCGGATGCAAATTGATCCAATGTGTCATGACCACTCTGTTGGAGTATGAGCGATTACGAGATAACAAACATTCATCATAAGTATAGTCGACATATACTAACGAAGAATGTGCTGAAAATGTGGAAATGCAAATGCAAAGCACATCACGTGGGAGATGTGGTACTTGGCTACCTAAGGTACATGACATCACAATGGAGAATTACATCTTTCTCCAATAATAACCAAGAACACACACAAGCAACATGCACATGCAACACATATGAAATATCAAGGTAGTTTTGTGGGAAACATCACTTGTACACCGAATGGATTCAGAGGCCTTTGGAGCTTGATCCTTATCAGGTGGTAGCTATGTGCCCATGTGGACACATATCTTGCACTTAGAGGATTCAGAGGCCTTTAGGAAGTGATCTATGTCAAGTGGCACGACGTGACAAACCTATGATACATCAAGTGATGTCATAGGAAGTAAGGTAGCACAATTCTCGTTAGGGAGAATTATGCATCGGGTAGGATTGATGTGCAAGCCATCTCTAAAGAAGATATGTGAATATCAAAGATGAGTGTGCAAGAAGCAGTGAAACAGGAAAACACTTATTTCAGTTCAAAGTGATGTCATAGGAGGTGAGGTAATATAACTCATTTGAGAGAATTATGCTCTGGATGAATTTGATGTGCAAGCCATCTCCGACACAGACACGTAAGTGTCAAAAGTGAGTGTGCAAAAACAGTGACTCGGGATGATCACAAGCATGCAAGTCATGAACATACAAGATGTTTTGCAAACAAACATGTTTAGGTGCATGAGTGTTTGCTAAGATATAGTGCATAGTGACATGTGGATGTCACAAGGTCGGCACGAAGTTACGGTCCAAATTGGGGCTTAGACGCCAACTATGAGCACAAGAAGGCATATGCTCACAAGTGCACAATAGGGTGCAGGGTGTAAATGCGTTCATGCAAGCAGTATGAAACAAGCATGCAATAATGAAACATTCTAGTGGATTTGATCGACACAATTACGTTGATGTCAGCCGATCGGTCAAAGCAACAGTGGTGGTCGATTGAACCGACATAGACAACCGATCGATGAAGGATGGTCAATTGATACGATCGAGTCGATGACAATAGATCGATCAAGTGGACCGAGGAAGGTAGATCTACTTGGTGTGGGCGGTTGATTGATGAAGAAAGGTCGAGCTGATAAAAAAATTGATAGAATCGATCAGACCCATGGTTGCTGATCAGTCGAAGTGATGAAGGTGGTTGATCGGGCTGGCATAGGCGATTGATCGATGAAGGATGGTCAATTGATGTGATCTGGTCGGTGGTGGCTAATTGATCAAGTGAACCAGAAAAGCTCAGCAAAAAGAGAGATCCATATACTTATGATGTCTGACATTAAATGGGCTGAAGATTTATCTTATAATGGCAGACTCTTTTTGATTTAGCACCGAAATTTGCACTTGAACCAGATCAAACCAAATTAGTCAGACTACTTTTCTCTTGTTCTCTTCAATCTATGGATTAAGACATCAACTACTCAAAAAGATTAATTACGGTCATTGTAAAATGAGCTCCAAACACCAGAATAAGCGATATTCACTGGACCAATAGCGCCCTCTAGTAAAGCTTCTACAACAGCTTGACGAAAATTAGTATCCCAAATTGCATTAGCAATAGGTATTGCATGTAAAAGGTCCTGTTTCCATGACTCAAAATCTCCTTGTCAAGTTACATGAAATATATTTCTAGATATCCATAGAAAGATTATTGCTAACTGTTCAAAGTGCGAAGCTAAAATATTATGATAAAGACGTTAGAAAGATGATCTTTTGTCTCATGGTAGACTGCTCCAATCCTTTTCCAAAACTTTTGTTATTGGGTTAGCCATACAATTCACATGCTTCTAGCGATTCACATGACATCATCAAATGATACAAGTCTTGGATAAGAATCTACAACGCACTAGAGTTCCCTTGCTAGTGATCCTTTACTCTGACAACATCTAGGGTTCCTCGAACAATGCGATATCTCACACCGGGTAAATCCTTAACCCTTTCTCATCTTACTTATACTAAAGAATGTTCTTGTAAATTATGGCCAATACCGGTGATGGCCAATCGATCAAGTCGACAGAAAAGGTCGATCAAGTCGATCGAACCGTTGGCAGGCGATTGTTTGAAGCGATGGAGGTGGTCAATCAAATTGATGTAAGTGGCCAATTAACTAAAGATGTTCAATTGATACAATCAGTTTAGTGGGCGACCGATCAACCAAGTGAATCAGGGAAGGTCGATCGAGTTGGTGTGGGTGGTCGATAGATGAAGAAGGATCGATTGAGCCAATTGGACCAGTGGTGACTGATTGGTCAAGCCAACAAAAAAGGTTGATTGATACAATTAGATGGATGACGACTAATTGATCAAAGTGATGAAGGTGCTCGATTAGACCGACGTAGGTGGTAGATCAATGAAAGATTGTTAATGGAAATGATCGGGTTGCTGGCAGCCGATCGATGAAGTGGATCAAGAAAAATCAATTGAGCATGTGTAGGCGACTGATCAACAAAGAAGGGTCGATTGAGCCGATCAGTCAAGCCGATGGAATTGGTTGATCGATCCGATTGGGTTGGTGGCAGCCGATCGACGAAAGCGACAGAGGTGATCGATCAAATCATTGTACGCAGTTGATCAACGAAGGATAGTCAATTGATACAATCAGAATGGTGGCGGCTGATCAATTTGGTAGATCAGGGAAGGTCAGTCAAGCTAATGTGGGCGACCAATTAACGATGCGTCCCTGACACCTCGATACTGGGCATGGTGTCTAGGTACCGCCCCCCCGAGCAACTAATTTTCGCACTCTCGATTTTAGGATGTTCCCAGGCCGTTTCAGGTTCTTATTTTCTAAGGGACTGACACCTAGGCACCAGGGGGCTAGCACCTACTTTTTGGCTCCTCTGTTTAGAGGCTCTATAGGCCATTCTGGGCACTTAGGCACCTTGGACTATTGCCTAGGCACTGGGGCTGGCACCTGATTCCGATTTATATGACAGTACGATGTATGCATTTATAATCTTGATTTTTCCTTACTTATATTTCTTACTTTGTAACGTCGCTAAAAAATTGACTTCGAAGCAAATAAGAATGCAATTGTTATATTTAAATATGGGATACTACGTACATATACATATCGTTATCAAGTAATATAGGATTTTTTGATTAAGCCTAGAATATCGAACCCACAAAGAGAATTTCAATATGTTAATAATTCAGAAAAAATTAGATAACAAATTATACTTTACAAAATATTCTTACTCAAACTATACATGCTATAATAGGAATCAAAGCTCAATTATTTTTGGTAATTTTTGATAATTGAAAATAAAGTAAACAACTAACTAAATTTAATTAGATATTTGTAAGATGAAGATAATATAAATAAAATATCTTTTTTCTTATCTTGAATCAGTAACAAGTATATGAGTTCTTAAATAAAATATTCTTTTTTCTTACAGCCAGAGCACCCTCTCGCCTTTGAATACAACCCTAAAAGGGGAAACACAGGATGTCGATGGTTGTCCTGACAAAAAACACCATAAAAATTGACTTCTAAACTCTAATACAACACATATAGAAATGAATAAAAAAGAATGAAAAATTATAGGAAAGAAAGCATGAGAAAGAAAAACTTGACTATTTCAGTGGCTCGTTGTCCGTCTTGTTGTGTCAAATACAAACAATAATATTTTTTACCTTTACTAGAGATGCTATAAAGAATATTAGCTAATTTAAAGTTTGAATAGTCTTGAAGACGGGCTAGATAGGGAAGATACTAGCTCTCACTCTAGAGTTCCCTCTTCTCCCTCCACTTGGGGGCTAACATCCCGTATCAAGACCTAAAACTATAAACTAAATTGGGGGCTTTAGTCTGTCACTCTAAAGTCCTCTAACTCTAAACCCTTCAAAGTTTATTTCTCTATTTATTTGCACTCAACTACATAAATCACATTCTCATCCATACAATCTCATGTGATTCTTACCATTAGTTGACTGAAACAATACCATCAAGACTCTTACATGTTCTCACAACAAATATTAACATCTTAATTGACCAAATCAAGAAGTAAATGAAGTATAAGGTTAAAAATCATCAAAATTTATTCCAACGTTAAAGATTAATACTTCACATAACTTCTATCCAATACTTAATCACTTATCATTGTAAGAAAAAAGATAAAGAAAACAACTTAGAATTCATGGAGAAAACACAACCATACTTAAGTTTAAAAGTAGAAATCATGCAAATAAACAAGAAGTCTAAATTAAAGCCAAATATAGTCACAAAGATAAATACTTATCTCAAATTCTCTCCACCAAACTCTTGAAGTTCCTTTGAATCTCTTCTCTTCCTTTCTCTTACAATACTCTCTACTCACACACTACAACTCCTTTTTCTTTTTCTCTTCTAAAAAGTATCCTAATTAGTCTATGAGAGAGGCGTCGGTGGCGTGGCTATGGGGTGTAGGAGTAGGGGGCTTTCTTCAATTAAATCCAAGTCTTCTTTTATAATTTTTCAAAAGGTGCTTTGATTTCTCTTTAAAATGTGTCCACACTCAATGAATCTTTCAAGAGTTGCCTCCTTTCAAAACTCAAATGAATATATTTTTGTGTTTATTAACCATATCCCACGTTTTCACCAATAGTTTCTTTAAACACCCATTTAAAAATTCGTCCAAATTTATTGAATCATCAAGTAACTACCTCTGGCGGTTAAGTGCGAGGTATGTGGCGCTTAGACGCGGCCTTCTCGGTTTTCCTGGCACTTAAGCGCCAGTTTTAGGCGCTTAGGTGCCAAAGTTCTTTTACACAACTTCTTCATTTTTGCTCTAAATTTGATCATTTTTCACTTCTTTCACCATTTTTCATCTATTTGATTGTATCTGAAAGAAAAAAAAAGACAAATATCTTCCGTTAAAGCGCAATAGTCTCAAACATATGTATAAAAATGTGTACATAAAATCCCCCAATTTAAAATGTCACTTGTCCTCAAGTGACACTCCAATCTTTCAACCCCAAACTAAGTACATTATGTAAATGAGTTTCTTTAGAATATTCTAAAATTTTGATCTAGAAATATAGTACTCCAATTTAGAAAAAACTTTAATACACGAGGCCAACTTAGAGTTTAGAAATCTTTAATATAAAGAAGTCCGAAAATATGAGTTCTCATCTAGTTCAAAAATATTTGTAAATTCTCCAAATATAGAGTGTAGGCATTTTATCTTCTCCACTTAAATTTTTTTATTAAGAATAATTATACTTACTATATTATATCCTTAAGCTTAAGAGTTTCTTTAATCTTATACTTTACAAAAACCAGATGTGGAACTAATTTTTTATTAGACACAAATCCTCAAGCTTCTCCTCCCCTTTTCAAATTTATTTATTTTTCTTTTTATTTTTATTTTTCTTTTTCAGGTAAGGATTACTATATCTGGATAGGCCTTTAATGATTTTTAATGACACTCCTTTCCTAAAGCAAAGATTTGATATATATCCTTCACTTAAAAAATATAATAATAATTTTAAAAATTATTTAAAAAAAAAGAAATTTAAGTATTGAAAATAAAAGTCTAACCATTCTATGTTTTTCAAAAATACAATTTCTTCTACTAACGATAGTGACATAATATTCATCATTTCTACACTAAAAATTTTTAACTTTAAGTTTTTCTTCATTACTATAGATTTCAAGTATATTCTCTTACTCATTTCTATATTCAAAATCTTACTTCCTTAATATAACTTCATATACAAAATCATTTTTTTTCAAATAAAAAATCAAATTTAATTGTAGCACATTTGATAACAAATAAAATTTAAGTTTTAGAAATTATTTTTCATCCCTTCAAACATAAATTTTTAATAACATAAAATATTTTAACATCAATTTTATATAGAGGCAGGAATGAAAACTAAAAATAACATGCTTACAGGAACTTTGACATCTAAATTTACAAGTAACAAAAATTAAAAACAAGAGTAAAAATTAATTGATCAAATTGTGACTTATCTTAATATATTGAGATTAATTAGACTTTTGTGCAATTGAGGATAACATAAAAGGAAACAAACACACTAACAGAAATTCACAACTGCAACACAAAGAAAATTACATGGTAGTAAATTGAAAAATTTAAACATGAAGTTCTTAAGTGAAAGTTAGTAATATTCTAAACCTTCCTAATATTCAAGATTAAGTTCAACACAAACTAACAAAGTACACTAGAACAACACAGTTAACACAATTACTACCGCAAAAAAAACATAACTATTCACAACAACACAAATACATCACATCAATATCTAACAAAACAAAACACAATCAATAATAGCAGTCTAAATAAGTACAACACAAAACAAAGTACCAGTTCAATACAACTGTACCACATAAAAAGTTCACAATTAAAAAACTAAATTATTCAAATTAATCCTCCTCCTCCTCCTCACCATCATTATCATTACTATTCCAAAAAGCAGTAGGTTCATATGAAGGATATTGTGGATATGAAGGAAAAAACTACACTTTGGTCACCCCTGATAAGGTTTTCAAAAGATGAGTGAAATTTTTCTTCATAATCACTGTGTCTCCTCATATAACTATCCATATGATCTACAAAATTCTCTAAAGTTAATGCCTTATCCATAGTATAATTGATGTTATTTAACATCCTTTGCATTAGTTAAGCCTGCGAATCAGAACTAGAAGCCTAACCTTTTGATGTGGAAACACGTGAGGTAGAAGCATGAGAAGTAGAGGCACCTGAACTTCTAGAAAATCCTCCTCTCCAACCAAATATTGAATGTTGTGAATAAGATTTCACATTAATGCTCGTGATAAGCTTTAGAGGCTGCAATATCTCCTCCAAACTATCGAATCTAACACCAGCATGCTCACATAAGGAAAATATTAAGGATGCAAATCTCCAGCAGTAGTGGCAGTTGTAGCAGAACTGGTGATAGTCTGATAGATCATAGATCCAATGTCAATCGACTTGAACTGCTGAATGCAATAGTTCAAAGTGGCTCTATCCCTAGGAACTTCACTGAGGTTATTGTTTGGGAGCAGACAAGCTGAAATAAAGTAGTGTCGCGCCTTCGATGTGGCATCTAACTTTGACATAGGAAAATTGACTCTTCTTTCATTTGTTATTTTCCAAAGTCCTATACCCAGGTTCAATGACGATATGATCTCATCCAACTCCTCCTCAGTTGGATTATAATTCAAATAAAAACACAATATGCTAGGAGTCAGATGGTAAAACAGATTCATTACCTCAGGGAAGAAAGGCATTGATTTTCCTTGAACCATGACCTGATCTTCTTTAGCTTCAGAGATATTAGCGTAAAACTATTGAACAATAGAAATTACAGCCACATAAAAAAATCAACAAAACTGTTCACACTGTAGGCAAACTAATAAATCTTCTATTGCTCTACCAAGATTTTTAAAACATCTCTCAGGAATCAGTTTTCTCGATTGCAGTGCTTTAGTATACCTATCCTGAGCTTTCGAGCTAACAAACTTACTTGAATCGAAGTGGGACTTCCCTTTACTCTTCTTCATTCTTGGGGCCATTTCTAAAAATTACAAAAAATAATAAATCCTAAATTCAAGACTAAATCACTAAACTCAACATCAAAAGCTTAAACTATCATTTCTATGTATTTTCCATTATTTTTTCTCAAATTTTTACCATGAATAGTGATTTTTGATCAAATCCCCAATGTGCTAAAAAAAACTTGGTGAAAATAAAAAAATTTTACATAGAAGTGAAGCTCTTACCTCAAGAAGATGAAATCTAGCAAATTTGGCTTGAATTCACCGAGTAAGCTTCACTTTAAAAGAAGCTCTAGATCCACACTTGCAAAATCAGAGGTAAGAAGACAACATCGGGGTCAAAAAATGGTATTTTTTGACTTAATTTTTCGGTTTTTAACTATTCGCAAACCGGTTTAAGTGAACCTGCGCTTAAATACAACTGGTTTGACGCTTAGGCGCCTACTTCTCGGGTTGTCCAGCCTTTAAGCGTGGGGATTTGGCGCTTAGGTGCCAATGCACGAATTTTGATATTTTCAATTTTAAGTGAAATGTACATCTAGCCTAAGTCAACCACCCCTAAATGGTCTTATAAATCTTTAATAACTATTTTCTTCCCCTTCAACTCTCCTCTTTCTCAAAATTCACTAACTTGTACTAATTTGATTCAACACAAAATAACATAAAATTTTACACACAAAAAAAACACTTATATTAATTTATAAACAAATACATACACTTGTGATACATAAATTTCTCAATCCAAAGAGTCTTGGATGAGATAATTCCTAAGCACAAACTTCAAACATTAAACAAACATAACATTAAAAACACTTAAAACAAACTTAATACTAACATCACAACATCTAACACAAAAAAACACTAAACTTAGAACTTAATTCCATTCTCCTTCTAGTGGAATAAATTCAAACCTTTCGTTTGTCTTTCTTGGGGAATTTGGAATATAGATCTGATAGAACTGACGATTATGAAGAACTCTGGTTGAGTCTTCTTCAATCCATTTGTTTTTCAAGTACATAGTCTTTGTCCGCTTCTTCTATAAAACTTCTATGGCTAAATTGCATCTTAAGTTGCCATCCAATATTCTCCAAATATGTGTTAATCTCATTCATCTTTTTTTCAATTAAAGCCATGTTAGCCTCAATCTTTGCGATCATCTCTGCTATTCCTTCTATAGTAATGACAAGAAAATTGTTGTATAACTCTTGCGCACTTTAACTAACAAACTTCTTCTTCATGGCTTCCTCCTTCCTCATATCAATCTCCAAAGAAGACATTCTTCCAAGATCTCTCACTTTCACTTAGAATTTAGGGTGAAAATTGAAGTGGGGTGAGAATTCTCTTCATTCCCTATTATTTATAGGCTTTGGACCAAGCCTAAAACTACCAGACACGTTCTCAAACCATTATCCCAAGTTAAAACCCTCTAAACCACATTTAAATCTTCTAGAAATGTAATTTAACACGTTTAGTTAACTATCGTGCTTAGGTGCCGAATGTTGGCTCTTAAGCACCGATGCTTAATTTAGCATAGGTCTGCTTAATATCCAAATACTCATTCTAACATGTCTAAGTCATCTATTAAGGTCTTAGAATCATCACTAAATAATTATATATTCAAAATATTACCACAATTTTCTTTAATAAAACACAACAGCATAACATTTAAAACAGAAACACACTGAAAACAATAGGTTGTCTCCCACAAAGCACTTGGTTTAACGTCGCCAGCATGGCATAACTAATGCTTATTTTGGTTGACCCAACAACATAAGATCATTTAATTTAAGTTGATCCCCTAAAAGTAGGTTTTCATCCCGTAACCATTCACTTTTAATATTTTCTCTGTTTTTATGATCTTTGATATCCACAACTCCATAGGGATAAACGTTTATCACAACAAATGAGCCCATCCACCTGAACTTAAGTTTTCCTAGAAATAATCTTAACTTTGCATTATATAGCAAAACCTGTTGCTTTAGATCAAAATTTTTAGTAAGAATCCTCCAATCTTTCCACATCTTCATCTTTTATTTATAAATATTAGCACTCTCATAATATTCATTCTTTATTACTTCAAGCTCATTTAATTGCAATAGTCTTTTCTCACCAACATTCTTTAATTTATAATTAAATTCCTTAATAGTCCAATATACTTTATGCTCAAGCTCAACTTGTAAATGACAAGTTTTCCCAAATATTAGCTTATATGGGGACATTTCTATATGAATTATATATGCAGTTCTATATGCCCATAAAACATAATCAAGTTTCACTGACCAATCCAATTTTATTGGGTTCACAGACTTTTCCAAAATTCTCTAAATTTCACGAATGTATAATTCAACCAAACCACTTGTTTGGGATGATAAACACTAGCAATTTGATGGCTAATATTATATTTTTTTAACAATGTTTCCATTATTGCATTTCTGAAATGAATTCCCCCGTCAGTTATGATCACTCTCGGCATCCCAAATCTACAAAATATATTCGTTCTTAAAAACTTTGCAACACTATGAGCATCATATTGAGGTAAAGAAACAACTTCTATCCATTTAGGTACATAATCTATTGTTATCAATATATATAAATTTGTGAAAGATGGTATAAATAGTCTCATGAAATTTAATCCTCAACATCAAATATCTCAACTTCCAACACATAATTGAGGGGCATTGATGCACTAATTTATTGTGTATTATTTTTGTAAATATTTTTTAATATTACAAAGCACACACACGACAGTGCTAATAATAAATATACAATTCAAATCAAATAAAAATAACTTTAGTAAAAATAATTTAATTTTTTAAAATCTTTAAACTGTCAAACCCGTAATAATAACACAAGTATACTTATCGCTCAAGTAATAAAGGGTTGTAATGGAGTCCTAGATATCAATCCCATAGAGAAGTTAAAAATGCTTATAAATAAATTCTTATGAATATAATGTAAAACACAATTCAAACTTCAAAACGTAAGTACAAAATTCAAATCTAAGGTAATTAAGTGTATGCTAAATAAAATGCAGTTAAAAGAACTAAGTTAACTAAACTAATTTCTAAACTTTAAAAGTAAACCTATGAAAACTAAATAAAGTTTCTGTGACGATGAGTTCAAATTTAAGAAAACATCATTCTCCTTTACAATGAGTATATGGATTGTGAAGAAATTAAAATCAACACACACACACACACACACACACACACACACACATATATATAATTGTATTGTGCCAAATAGGAGCAATCCTATTATTTACCGTCGTTTAAGTGCATAAAGAATATTAATCCACAGTTTGATCCCTAATTTCATACTTAGGTTGGGACGATACCGACTCTCAGTCTAGAGCTCCCACTTTTCCCTCATCTGAGTGCTAACAATATCGCATTAGTTTCCAATCAACTGGACCAAATTGGATATTTTAATCTGTCACCTTAAATTCTGCATCCTACAAAATATATTTCCTTATTTATTTACATTCAATCCCATGGATAACATCATCACCCATGAAATTGAATGTGACTCTCACCATATTTTAGAAATCATAGCCCTTTTAGATCATATGTTTCTCAACACATTGTAACATTTCAATTGGCCAGATCAAAAAGTAAATGAAGACCGGAGTTCAAATCATCACAATTTTTTTATAATTAAAATCGTATAAAAAAATCAATTCTTCACAAAACCATTTCTGAGTTGGGAGAAAGATAAAGAATGCTACTCAGAATTCATAAGAAGGAAACGATAAAACACGGATTTCATATATAAAAACAAGTTTACAAAATAAAAAAATAAAAGAAACAACTTATCTCATAATCCTTCCCAAGCAAATTCCTAGAAGTTCTCTTTAAGCACTTTCCCTCTTTACAAGCATTCTCAATCTTCTCTTCGAAATGTAATGAAGAAGAAATCTCTGACTTTCCCTCTCCTCTTACAACCCTTGAAGAATATCAACGAGTCCTTGACTCTCTCTCTCTCCCTCCCTCTCCCTGAACCCTTCTTTAAACTCTCTTCTTTCTTTTGCCACCGCCACCTCCTATCACCTCCAAACTTATGCCCTAGACTTCCCTCTCTTTTATTAGAGGCTGCCTCCCTCCAAAAAGAATTCAAAATTCCCTCTAAAATTCTATCCAAAAGTTAAACCTTTTGAATTCCAAAAGACATGTTCATTGATTCAAGAGACAGATCCCTTCATTAGAAAACCTTCGAAAGTGTCTAGATGCATTGAATCACTCCATGGGGCAATTGAAACATTTTGATCCTTCAAATTTTGTGCAAAATTCATCATGAACTGCCTTAATTCATCAAGTGTCATGTTTGGCGCTTCCGGCGCCAAGTTACTTAAGTCTGTGTTGTTGTTGGGCTCTGACGCTTCAGGCGCTTCAGGCTCCACCTTTATATATAACGGCGCTTTAGGCGCCAGCTCTCTATAAAGTCACACTTCAGGCGCCAATCTAGCGCCTCAAGCGTCATAATCACAAAATTTGTTATTTTGGCTCCAAATTTCCTTCTTTCTGCTATTTTTGCTCCTAATGCCTAAAATTTATATACCTGCAACAAAAAAACTGAAAATACCTTTTTTTTAAAGTGCAATATCACAGAAAATATACATAAAATGTATACTTAAAATAACACATTACTTTGGTGTATCAAAATCCCCCAAACTTAAATTTTACTTGTCCTCAAGTGACACTTTTACTACATAAAAATATGACTTAAGATGGAGAATAACTTATAAACTTCTATACTTTTAGTTTAATAAATAAAATAATATAATTTAATAAAAACTTTTAATAACTTACATTAAAACTATAAGTCTAAGATTACTTAGTAATCAAATCTAAGATTTCTAAATCTCTATTCATTTCAAGAAGAATTGTAATTTGTAATATCAAGGAGATTTAGAATATCCGTATGAAAAATAATTTCATAAAAACTTTACTAGTAAGGGTGCTAATACTCAAATACAAGTTTAGAAAATATAATAAAGTATTTTCCTCAAATTGATTCAAGTGAAGCTGATTTTTGATTAGGCATCTCCTAAAGCTTCTCCTCACATTCTTTCTTTTTTTTTTCAGGTTCTTTTCAATCATTTCTTTTCTTTTCTTTTTCAAGTGAGGATTACTATATCTGGATAAACTTTAATAATTTTAAACTTTACTGTCATTTTCTTAAAGTTAAAACTTTTTTCCTTTCTTGACTTTATAAATTCATATTAGTTTTGATGATCTTCATAAAGTCTCATTCTTTTCTTTTTACATGAAACTCTAAAATTCTTAATACTTCAAAAATATAATTTTTTTTACTTTAAATAGAAAAATATAGTCTTATCCTCTCATAACAAATATCTTTAACTTTAGAATTGAACTTCATTATTAAACAAAATTACCTAAATTTACCATAATATTTATAAAGATAAATATAATCATTTAAAGTTAAACTATAGTATCCAAGGTCATGCTAAATTAATTTTAAAAATATAGTTGAGATAAATAAAACTTAGTTTACTTCTTTTTAAAAGAAATTTTTCTTTCCCCAAACTTAAGTTTTTAAGTAATTAAAAATGTTCAATACACAAAAATTTTTGTAGATGAAAGAAAATAGCAAATGCATAAAATTAAAAACTTATAGAGGATTTCTGAATATGAAACTGAGCTCTGGTATACTGCAGGTGCTAACTTTAAAAAATACAGGCTTTAAAGAATTAAATGAAAGACAACATATTTTAAAGGATTTATTAAGAATTAAAAAAAAAAGTAAAAATAACTACAAACTCAAAAAAATAAAATTCTAAAATTCCTATTACAGTCCACAATAAATTATTAAAATGAAAGTTCTTACTACAACAATTTAAAGAAAATAAATAACAAATAATTAAATTAACAAACAAACAAACAAACTCCTAAAAAAATTAGTCTTCATCCTCTTACTCATCATCATCATCTTCTTCATCTTCTTCTTCTTCTTCTTCTTCTTCCTCTTCTTCATGATCTGACACAGAAGAAGTAAAACTAGGGCAAGTTAGAAATTTCACATTATAATCACCCCTTAGATATCTAGTCATAGCCTCCTGATATGTTATATTATATTGCATTCTCCTCTACTTATATTCATTATTATGTGCATTCCTTGCTTCTAACCCTCCAATCCTATTTTGCACATTCATAATATCCATTTGTTCTAACATAAGCTGCTCCATGATGTTTTCACGTGAAGCAAATCTGGAAGTAGATGGCCCTGCACCAGATGTTGAGGGTCTATCACTTCACTCATGGATTCAGCAAATGATTCAAATCTTTGGATTGTATGTCTCCCAACTAGTTTTTGTGGCTGCATCTTTTCTTCATTTCTATGAAACTCTACTCCTGATTGTTCACATAGAGTGAAAATCAGAGCAGGGTAACCCAAACCACTAGCTCTAGTACTCCTGGCTATACTCCGAGCATGATGTACTATAAGAGCACCGACATCTACTGCATTTATTTGTTGACTACAGAAATTTAGCTTAGCTTTATCTTTTGTTACTTCGCTAAGATGAATCATTGGAAGCAATTTTGTCGAGATGAAGTAATGTCATACCGTTGATTGAAAAGTCATCATGGAAGTGGAGAAATTAACTTTCTTATTGTTCTTAACTTCCCATTGTCCTCTTCCTTCAGTCAAAAAGTCAATTACTTCATCCAGTGATGAGTCAGTCATCATGAATGCAACATATTCACGATGGAATACATTCTTTAATCCATAAAATGCATTTATCATTTCTCTTGATAATTCAACTTACTTATCTCTCAAAAAGATGTAATCATCTGAAGTAAATCATAAGTTGGAATAGAACTCTCGGCTCATTGGAACATTACTGCAGTAAAGTAGCAGAATCTCTCCCAAATTTTAGTGACGATCAATCTCTTGATCTCGCCACCCGGGTTATCAAATGCTCGTTCATGGATCAACTTTCTCGAGCCCATTTTAGTATTTTTAACTATGTTGGGCCTTATAATTAACAAAGCTTCTTGCATCGAATCTCCCGTAGGCTTTCCTCTTTTCACTCGTTAAGCCATTTGAATTTCTATGGAAATCCAAATAAAATCCAAATAAATTACAAAATCAAAAATCTAACTCCACAAGTAAGATTATTTGGTAGGAAACATTTCACTATGGGTTTTCTTAAAATTTCTTCAACAAATTCCCAAATTTTGGATTTCCTATAATGTAGGATAAATTCATGGTGAAAATAAAAAATTTCTAAGTTAAATTGAAGCTCTTACAAAGAGAAGATGAAATCTAAGATCTTTAGCCCTTGAAATCTTCTCAAATCTACACAATGTTAAGCCTTAAGTTGTGGCTTTAGAGGTAGGAAACGACTCAAGCAATAAAAATGAAGTTTTACAGGGCAATTTCATAGTTTTTAACTCATTTGGGCAATTTCAGGAATTTGGCGCCTCAGGCGCCAATGCCAAAATTTTTCATATTTCATATTTCTGTGGTTATCTTCTCAAGTGTCGCAGTACGTCGGCCTATAAATAACTCAAATAAACTCTTATACCATAATTAAACAATTTTCTAACACAAAACTTTCACAAACAACACAAAACTCACTTTTATATATAAAATTCGAACCATTACAAACTAACAGTTTTCAAGCCAACAAAATCAAATTCAGTATATAAAGCAAACCAAGCATCCTAACACTGAAATCTAAGTATCAAAATACTCAACAACAAACAAATAAAGTTCAAAAATGAAATTAAATGCAATCCAACATAACACTATAACCTAATTAAGTAATACTAAATAAGTATTCCATGAATAAAGTAAGTTCAAACATCTTCTTCCCTCTCGTCCTCTTAGATGTCTCCCATGGATTGGTATTGCTCATCTAAGTTGTAGAAAGTTTGATAAGGAAATTCATCCGCCGAATCTTCCTCAATCCAAACATATTTCTTGAACATAGGCACCACACCATCTTCAATATGTTCAGTATGTTCAAAATATTCTTTCATCCTCCAATTCAGATGATTCAACATTTCAGAAGTATTCCCAATTTAATGTATAAGGTTTTATACCTCTTTCTCTATCTTCTTGATCCTTGTCAAAAGTGCATTCGAACTGAAGTAAGGTTGAATAGGTGATAAATTCATCAGTATATTCATATCACTTTCATCCCCCATTCCTATGTAGTTGTAATAAACTTTTGGGTCCATATGCCTCTAAGGAAGAAGCACTTTTTCCTAACTTTTATAAGGCACATGCTATTGACTGCACCGTAGGAAAATAGTAGATGGATGTCCCAGTCCAGTAGAAGATCCATTGATGATCAAACCCAAAAAAGATTTCACTATTATTGCACCCACATCAATAGATTTTCTAGTTTGAATACAGTAATTGAAAATAACACTCTCCTTCGTCACCTTTATGATTTTCATAGTAGGAAATAGTTTTGATGCAATAAAGAAATGACACGCCTTAGATGTAGCAATCAACAATGATGAAAAAAAAAACTTACATTTCCATTATTTCTGATCTCCCAATTTGCATCTTCATCAGTAAGAAATCAATAGAGTTCATTCATATTCTCTCTTGTAGAGGCAAAATTTGCGTAGTGGAAAATAGGTACACTTTCCATCATAAAATTATCTTTAATTCTTGAAGGAGTGAATTGTACACACCTGCTTCACACATAGACAATTCATTGGTTGATTCCATGAAGATTTGCAGGAAACTCTTTCACCACAGGGACAACTATGGCAACAGTGGTATAGCAAAACACTTCCCCGCGTCTCTGTGCAATAATCTCCTCCACTCGAGTAATCGGTGTGTTGAATCCTTGATTCACAAATCTCCTTTCCTTTATTAGTCTCTTCTTCACAAGAACTCGATTGTATAATTTCTGTGCATCGAAACTGATAAACTTCCTCTGGTTGAAAATTCCATATCTCACGGTATCTTTAGAGTGGGAAACCATTGGATTTGCAAAATGTCTACTCTTCCCTAATTTTCCCATCTAAAATAGGTTTAAGAATCAATTTTTGGGAGTTACTAGGAAGAGAACCCGCCAAAATTCACCTTTTGAAATGTTTTAAGTCATTTTCATCGTAGCGGTGCCTCATGCGCCGATTCTGGCGCTCAAGGTGCTAGCTCTTTAGAAAGTGGCGCCTCAGGCGCCAATGTGGTGCCAGTTACTAAATTTGCACTGTTTCGTTTTAAATCCAATTAATTCTCAAATCTTCCATAAAATTGTGTAAATAAATGTTTTTAAATATTTTCTCAATTTCAATTTTCTCAATTACATGAAATCCATAAAACTACAAATATATATTCAATACTCCAAACTAAAATAAGCAAAAAAAATAATAATGATAAATATGAGTTGTCTCCTACAAAGCGCTTGGTTTAATGTCGTCAGTCTGACATTCCCAGTCTTTACTCTAGTGACCCAACATTAAAATTTCTTTAAAAGCTGGTCTATGGCCATCAAAATATGGTTTCAATATGTGTCTATTCACTTTAATATCTTTTTAGCCTAGGATCTTTAATATTAACAGCTCCATAAGGATAAACTTTTACAATTGTGAATGATTCTATCCACCTAGACTTCAATTTTTCAGGAAATAATTTCAACCTTGTATTATATAATAAAACTTATTGTCCAAGCTCAAATTCCTTTTTTATTATCTTCTGATCATGTCATTCTTTCATTTTTTTTCTTATAAATCCTAGCATTATCATAAGATTCATTTATAATTTCTTCAAGCTCATTCAATTTTAATAATCTTTTCTCGCCAATATCTTTTAAATTGAAATCAAACTCCTTAATAGCCCAATAGGGTTTATGCTACAATTCTACTCGTAAGTGATAAGTTATCCCAAAAAGTAATCTATATTGGAACATTCTTATAGGTTTCTTATAAGCTCCTGTAAGCCCATAATGAAGTATCTAATCTAGCAGACCAATCCATTTTATTAGGATTCAAAGTTTTTTTCCAAAATTCTTTTTATTTGACAATTAGGTTCTTCTGGTAAACCACTAGTCTGGGGATAATAAGCAGTTGCAATCCTATGCATAATATTATATTTTTTCATCAACTTTGCAATTCTTGCATTCCTAAAATGAAATACACCATCAGTAATGATTATTCTCGGCATTCTATATCTTGTAAAAATATTTTCGATTAAAAATTTCAAAACACTCCGAGCATCACATCAAGGTAAGGTGATTGCTTCAATCCATTTTAACACATAATCCACTTCAATCAATATATATACATTTCCAAATGAAGGTATAAATGGTCCCATAAAATCCAATCCCCATGCATAAAAAATTTCAACTTCCAAAGTAAAATTTAGAGGCATTTCATTTATTTTTGATATATTACCTACTCTTTGACACGGATCATATATATATACATCTCTAAATAGAGTAAACCAATAAAATCAAGATTGTAAAATTTTGTGAACAATTCTATCATTCCCGAAATGACCTCCAAATTCAGAGTCATGATATTTTTGGATAATTTCTTGAATTTCTTTATAAGGCACACATCTTCTCATAACTAAATCTTTGCATTTTTTGTATAAATATGAGTCATCCCATAAATAAGATTTTGCATCGTGAATGCACTTCTTCCCTTGTTATTTTGTCAGTCCATATGGTAAAATACTACTAACAATATAATTCACAATATCAGCATATCATGGTATTTCTCATCTTTTAATAGCATAAAGTCGTTCATCAGGAAAAGTTTCATTAATTTCTTTTTTCTAAATTAAGTGTTCCTATTCCAACCTAGATAAATGATTAATAATTTGATTATTAGTCCATTTCTTATCGACTACTATAAAATCAAACTCTTGCATCAGAAGTACTCATCTAATTAATCTTGATTTCGCATCCTTCTTTTGCATTAGATATTTAATAGTTGAGTGGTCACTATGCACAACACACTTAGCTCCGATTAGATATGATCTAAACTTATCAAAAGCATAAACAATGGCTAATAACTCTCTTTTAGTAGTGTTGTAATTAATTTGAGCATCATTAAAAGTCTTACTAGCATAGTATATAACTTTGAAAAAATTTTCATATCTTTACCCTAAAACAGCTCCAATTGCATAATCACTTGTATCATACAGTAGTTCAAAAAATTTCTCCCAATCAAATGAAACAATTATAGGAATAGTGCTCAATTTTCCCTTGAATGTTTCAAAGGCTTTAAGGCACTCCTGGTTGAAATTAAATTTTGTATCTTTTTCTAGAAGTTGACATAAAGACTTCGTAATTTTTAAAAAATCTTTAGTATATCGCCTGTAAAATCCAACATGTCCTAAAAAACTCATAACTCTTATTTTAGTAGGTGGAGGTAGGTTAGATATAACCTATATTTTACAGGATCTACTTACATGTCATTTTCTTAAATTTTATGCCAAGTACAACTCCTCGTGCAACCATAATTTGATATTTTTCTCAGTTTAGCACTAGATTTTTCTTTTCACATCGTTCTAGAACTTTCTCTAAAGGATTTAGATATGTTTCAAATGAAGTTCCAAACACATAAAAATCCTCCATAAAGACTTTGATCCCTATTTCAATAAAGTCACTGAAAATTGACATCATACATCTTTAAAATATTGCATGTGCGTTACATAATCCAAAGTGCATTCATCGTAAAGTAAAAGTTCCATAAAGACTAGTAAACATTATTTTCTCTTGATTCTTTAGAGCAATGGGTATTTGATGACAACTGGTATATCCATCTAGAAAGCAAAAATATCTGTGCCCAACCAATTTATCCATCTGGTCCAAAAATTGGTAAAGGAAAGTGTCCTTCCTAGTGGCTGTATTTAATTTTCTATAATCTATGCAGATTCGTCATCTATTGACTTATCTTATTGGTTTTAATTCATTATTCTCATTTGTCACAATAGTCACACATTCTTTCTTAAGAACACAGTGAATTGGACTCCCAAGCACTGTCTGAAATAAGATATATTTTTGCACCATTTAATCATATTAAAATCTCTTTCTTGACAACTTCTTTCATCATAGGGTTCAATATCCTTTGAGGATTAGCTCTTGGTTCATGATGATCTTTCAATAAGATTTTATGCATACAAATTGAATGATTGATTTCTTTAGTATCAGCTAATGTCCATCCAAAGACTTTCTTATATCTTCTCAAAGTTTTCAACAACTATTGTTCTTATGTATCAGTTAATTCTGAGGATACAATAAAATGTAATGTAATCTCCTAAAAATACATACTTTAAATGTGTAGGAAGTGTTTTCTTTTCTAGTTCAGAAGGTTTCTCAATATAATAAATCAAATTCTTGTTATTTTCTGTAGGATCTAACATTTTAAATTGTTCCTGAACATAATCCAAGTTTTCTTCATTCACTTTCATAGATTCATCTTGAATGTTATCCTCATCTTCATATTCCAAATATCATTCTTCAAATTTCTTTTCAAATGCCTTCGTAAAATATTTAAAGCTTAAATATTCTTTTATATCCATTCTGAAGCATTCAATATCTCGCTCTTTTGTAGGGTATCTCATTGATTTTGTAATATTAAATGTAACCTCTTGATCACTAACTCTCGTTGTAAGTTCTCCTTTCTGCACATCTATCAAAGCTCTTCTAGTGGCAAGAAATGGTCTTCCTAAAATGATAGGAATTTTTTTATTTTCCTTCATATCTAATATAATAAAATTCATAGAAAGTATAAATTTATCAACATTTACTAAAACATCTTCTATAACTCCTTTAGGCTAAGTAATCAAACGTTCAGCTAACTGGAGAGTTATAGTTATAGGTGAAATATCTCATAAACCTAAGCTTCTAAAAATTAATAGAGGCATAAGATTAATACTGACTTCTAAATCACATAAAGCTTTTCCAAAAAAATCTTTTGTCAATAGCACAAGGAATAGTGCAACTACCATGATCTTTAAGTTTTTTCTGAATTATAGCGCTACATTCCTCACTAAGTGCAACAGTTTCATTATCTACAAACTTCCTTTTCTTGTTAAGTATATCATTTAGACACGTCACTGTAGGCACTATTTTAGGTGTGAAGTTGCCCGTAAGAAGTTGTCGGCCGCCAGAATCAAACTCCCGTCGCCCGCTTCGAAAAGACATTTAATATATATATATATATATATATATATATA
>JXCR01147529.1:148595-172210 GCA_002079205.1 Phalaenopsis hybrid cultivar | reverse complement strand
TATATATATATATATATATAATTGTATTGTGCCAAATAGAAACAATCTTATTCTTTACCCTCTTTCAAGTGCATAAAGAACATTGACTAATCAAGAGTTTGGTCCTTAATTCTGTGGTTAGGTTGGGAGGATACCGGCTCTCACTCCAGAGCTCTCACTTCTCCCTCACCTGAGGGCTAACAATCTCGCATTAGTTTACAATCAACTAGACCAAATCGGGGATTTAATCTGTCACCTTAAAATCTCCAATTTTGCATCCAACAAAGTATATTTTTCTATTTATTTGCATTCATCCCCATGGATAACATCCTCACCCATGAAATTTAATGTGACTCTCACCATGTTTTAGAAATCATAGCCCTTTTGGATCATATGTTTCTCAACACATTTCAATATCTCAATTGGCCAGATCAAAATGTAAATGAAGATCGGAGTTTAAATCATCACAATTTTTTTATATTTAAAACCGCACAAAATGAAATCAATTCTTCACAAAACCATATCTCAGAGTAAGGAGAAGGATAAAGAAAACTAAAAATTCATGAGAATGAAATGACAAAACACGGATTTCATATATAAAAACAAGTTTACAAAACAAAGAAATAAAAAACACAACTTATCTCACAATCCATCCCAAGAAAATCCCTAGAAGTTCTCTTTAAGCACTTTCCCTCTTTACAAGCACTCTTAATTCTCTCTTGGAAATGTAATGAAGAAGAAATCTCTCACTTTACCTCTTCTCTTACAACTCTTGAAATTTTCAAGTCTTTATCTCTCTCTCTCCACCAAACTCTTCTTCGAACTCTCTTCTTTCTCATGCCACCGCCACCTCCCATCACCCCTAAAACTTATGCCCTAGATTTCCCTTTTCTTTTATTAGAGGTTGCCTCCCTCCAAAAAGAATTCAAAATTCCCTTCAAAATTCTATCCAAAAGTCAAACCTTTTGAATTCCAAAAGGTATGTCCATTGATTCAAGAGACATTTCCCTTCATCAGAGAACCTTCCAAAGCTTCTAGATTCATTGAATCACTCCATGGGGCATTTGAAACATTTGGAGCTTCAAAATTAGTGCAAAATTCATCTCGTGCTGCCTTAATTCATTAAGTGTTGTCTATGGTGCTTCAGGTGCCGAGCTCGCGCTTGAGGCGCCATGTTACTTAAGTCTGCACTGTTTTTGGGCTCTGGCGCTTCAAGCACCACCTCTCTGTATAATGGTGCTTCAGGCGCCAAGTCTGGCGCTTCAAGCACAAACTCTTTGTAAAGTGGCACTTCAGGCGCCAGAATCACAAAATTTGCTATTTTGGCTCCATATTTCCTCTTTTTTGCTATTTTTGTTCTAAATGCTTAAAATTGTATTCCTGCAACAAAAACATGAAAATACCCTTCTTTAAAATGCAATATCCCAAAAAATAAGCATAAAATGTATGCTAAAAATAACACAATATTTTTGTGTATCAGTCATCTCATTTCTCCTAGAAATATTGCCTACTCGTTGACATCAATCACAAGTTTTGATATAAGCGTTAATATCTCTAAAGATTGTGGGTCATTAGAATCCATCATGTAAAATTTTGTATGTTGTTTTATCAAACACCAAAATGTCCCCAAAATCAGAATTATGACATTTTTGGATAATTTATAAGTTTCTTCTAAAGGCACACATCTTCAAATAATTAGATCATTTCCTTGTTTATATAAAAAAGGGTCATCCAAAAAATAATTCTTGGCTTCAGATTAAAATTTCCTCTTCTGTTGGTATGTCAGTCCATAGGGTATAATATCATTAACAATAAAGTTAACAATGTCGACATACCATGGAACATGCCACTCATTAATACTGAATAATTCTTCATGTGGGAAATGTTCATTAATTTCTTTCTCAAAATATAGTGATTTTTCTAATTCAAGCCTGGACAGGTAATCAGCAATTTGATTCTCAACTCCCTTCCTATCTACTATTTTAAAGTCAAATTCTTGCATAAGAAGAATCCATCGTATTAATCTTGGTTTTGCATCCTTTTTTTCATTAAATATTTAATAGCAGAATGATCAGAATGCACAATACATTTTGTTTCAATTAAGTATGATCTGAATTTATCAAAAACATATATTATTGCTAATAACCCTTTCTCAATTGTAGTATAATTAATTTGAGTTTCTACTAGTATAATAAATTACTTTAAAAATCTTATCATATTTTTATCCTAAAATAGCTCCAATAACATACTCACTAACATCACACATCAATTCAAAAAGTTTTTTCCAAATCTGATGAAACAAGAATTGGTGTGACTAATTTTTTCTTTTAATAGCTCAAAAGCTTTTAGGCACTTCTTACCAAAATTAAAAATTACATCCTTTTCAATCAAATGGCATAGAGGCTTAGCAATTTTTGAAAAGTCTTTAATTTATCGCCTGTAGAATCCAGCATGTCCTAAAACACTCCAAATTTTCCTCACATATGTTGGGTGAGGTAAATTAGCGATCACTTGAATTTTTGCAGGAACTACTTCCACACCATTTTCTAATATATGATGTCCTAAAATAATTCCTCTTATTACCATAAATTGACATTTTTCCCAAGTAAGGACTAAATTTGTTTCTTCACAGCACTTACAAACTTTCGATAAATATTCTAAACATGATTTAAATGAAGTTCCAAACACTGAAAAATCATCCATAAAAACTTCAATTTTTTTTTCAATTAAATCACAAAAAATAGTCATCATATATATTTGAAATGTAGTTGAGGCATTAGATAAACCAAATGGCATTCTTCTAAAAGCAAATGTACCATAAGGACTAGTAAAAGTTGTTTTCTCTTGATCCTCAAGAGCTATTTGTATTTGGTGATAACTAGTATATTCATCCAGAAACTAAAGGTATTTATGCCCAGCTAGTCTATCCAACATTTGATCTAGAAAGGGTAGTGGAAAATGATCTTTCCAAGTGATGAGATTTAATTTTCCATAATCAATGCATATTCGCCACCCTATGATTTAACCTGTTGGTATTAATTCATTATGTTCATTCAAAGTCACAATCACTCCTCCTTTCTTAGGAACACAATGAATTGGACCAACCCATGCATTATTGGAAATAGAGTAGATAATTTTAGCATCTAACCGCTTTAAAATTTCTTTCTTAACAACTTCTTTCATAATGTGATTCAGTCTTCTTTGAGGATCAGCCATGGGTTTGCAGTTCTCTTCCACATAAATTTTATGCATACAAATTGAAGGACTGATTCCTTTAATATCAGCAATTGTCCTTCCACATGCTTTCTTATAATTCTTCAAAGTTTTCATTAAAACCTCTTCTTCTTTCGTAGTTAAATTTGAGGAAATTATAACAGGTAATGTTGAGGTATAATCTAAAAGGGCATATTTTAAATGTTCAAGAAGTAACTTCAACTCAAATTTAGGAGGTTTTTCAATCGATGGACAAAAAAAATTATCTTTTTTTGTCATGTTAAAAGCTTCCAAACGTTCTTGAACATAATTTGAATCTTCCTTATAAAAATCTTCAAATTGCTATAATTCCTTATTTTGATCGTGTTCCAACTCTTTCACTTCAGATTTCACCTCATAAGTTGTCTTGAAATGACATTCACTCAAATATTTTATCACATCAATTATGTAACTTTCATCATCTTTATCTTTTGCAAGATACTTCATTCATTTAAAAATATTAAAAGTAAATGTTTGATCATTGACAAGCATAGTTAAATCCTCTTTCTACGCAACTATCATTGTTATTCAGGTAGTTAAAAAAGGTCTTGCCAAAATGATAGGTATCTCCTTATCTTCCTCCATATCTAACACAATGAAATCAACAGGAAAGATAAATCGATTCACTTTCACTAAAACATCTTCTATAACTCCCTTAGGATATGTTATTGAACGATATGCTAACTGCAGAGTTACAGTAGTAGGGAATATTTCTCCTAATTCCAATCTCTTAAATATTGATAATGACATAAGGTTAATGTATGCACCTAAATCACATAAAGCTTTCCCATAATATATGTCTCCTATTGCACATGGAAGTGTGAAGCTACCAAGATTTTTAAGCTTTTCAAGAAGTTTTTTCTAAATTATAGCATTGCACTCCTCATAAAGTGCAATAGTATCGTTATCTTTGAACTTCCTTTTTCAGTTAAGAATATTATTCATAAACTTCACGTAGCTTGACATTTGTTCTAAGGTTTCAACAAATAGAATAATAATCGTAAGTTGTTTAAAGATTTCCAAAATTTTTTAAAATTGTTTATCCAACTTTTGCTAACGAAATCTCTGCGTAAATAGAGGTGGTGGTTTTTCCAAGTCAATTTTAATTGGTAAAATAGGTCTCTCTAAACCTTTTGAAGCATCCTCTTCGGGCTCTTCAATATTTTCTCTCTTTAATTCAATCTCTTTTTAAACTCTATGTTCCAACTCTTTTCCACTTATCAGTTGAATGGTTTTTACTTGTTCTTTATTCTGGTCTTTTAGATTTACTTAAGTATTACTAGGAAGTGTTGCTTGGGATCTATTACTTAATGAATTTGTTATTTGTCTGAATTGATTCTTAATATTTCTAATTGTAGCTCCTTGACTTTGTAACTGATTTTCTATTTGTAACATCACTTCTTTTATAGACAACTTTTTCTCCTTGAATTGTGGTGTTACAAATATGAAATCAGTTACAAGAAGTGGTGTTATTTCTAAACTTCGCAATTTTTTATGGTGGAAAATATTTAGCCAGGAATTTCTGCGCTAAATCACCCCAAGTTCTGATAGATCCATGTGCTAATGAATTTAACAATATCTTAGCCTTATCTCACAGTAAAAAAGGAAAAACTTTAAGTCTTATAGCATCATCTGAAACGCCATCATATTTAAATGTAGCACACAATTCTAGAAAATTGGCAAGATGTAAATTTTGATCTTCAGTTAGTGTTCCCCCAAACTGAATATTTGATATCATTTGGATAATAGCAGGTTTAAGTTCAAATGAATTAGCTACTACAGCAGGTTTTTGAATACTACAATGAAGTTCATGTATTATAGGGTTTGCATAATCTCTTAAAGGTCTAAATTCTTGATTAATTTCAGCATTTTGATTATTTTGGTTTGTCATTTCTTGAAATTTTTAGTTTTTTCTGTATTTTTTATTTTTTTTATTTTTCTAATAGCTCTTTCTAATTCAGAATTATAGAAAATAAAATCACATAAAACAAAATCACACAAATAAGAACTTATATAAAAATAACACTACGGTATTCTTATAATAAGTCTAAAAGTTTAAATAAGACTACCTAAAAATAGAAATTTGCGTTCTTAAAAAAATTCCTTCAAATATTTGTACTCTCCCTGGTAACAATGCCCAAAATTTGATCCCGATTTATATGACAGTACGATGTATGTAATTATAATTTTAACTTTTCCTTACTTATAATTTTTACTTTGCAACGACGCCAAAAACTTGACTTTGAAGCGAATAAGAATGTAATTATTATATTTAAATATGAGATACTATACAAGCATACATATCATTATCAAGTAATATAGGACTTTTTGATTAAACCTTGAATATTGAACCCACAGGGAAAACTTCAATTTTTTAAGAATTCAGAAGAAATTAGATAACAAGTTCTACTTTGCAAAATATTCTTATACAAACTATAGATGTTATAATAGAAATGAAAGTTTGATTATTTTTTATAATTTTTTATAATTTAAAATAAAGTAAACAACTAACTAAGTTTAACCAGATATTTGTAAGATGAAAGAAATATAAATAAAATATATTTCTTCTTATCATGAATCAATAACAAGTATATGAATTTTGTTCTAGAAATATTCAAATTGTGTTGTGTCAAATAAGAGCAATAGTATTCCTTACTCTTACTAGAGATGCTATAAAAAAATTGGCTAATTTAAAATTTGAATACTCTTGAAGGCGGGCTATGTAGAGAAGATAATAGCTCTCACTCTAGAGTTCCCTCTTCTCCCTCCACCTAGGGGCTAACATCTTGTATCAAGACCTAAAACTATAAATCAAATTAGGGCCTTTAGGTTGTCACTCTAATGTCCTATAACTCTACACCCTTCAAAGTTTATTTTTTTATTTATTTGCACTCAACCATATGTATAAAAACACACAAATATATTCCATTAAAGTGTAATATCCTCAAAAATATGTATAAAAATGTGTACATAAACGCTATATATTTTAGATGTATCAAAATATCCTAAACTTAAAATGTTACTTATCCTCAAGTGACACTCCAATCTTTCAAAACCAAACTAAGTAGATTATGTAAATGAGTTTATTTAGGATATTCTAAAATTTTGATCTAGAAATATAGTAGTCCAATTTAGAAAAAACTTTAGTACATGAGACCAACTTAAAGTTTAAAAATCTTCAATGTAAAGAAGTCTAAAAATATGAGTTCCTATCTAGTTTAGAAATATTTATAAATTTTTCAAATATAGAGTTTAGGCATTCTATCTTTTCCATTTAAAAAATTTTATTAAGAAGAATTATATTTACTATATTATATCCTTAAGCTTAAGAGTTTCTCAAGTTTTATACTTAAAAAAGATCAGATGTAGAACCAATTTTTGATTAGACACCAATCCTCAAGCTTCTCCTCCATTTTTCAACATTCTTTTCCTTTTCTTTTTCTTTTTCAGGTGAGAATTGTTATACATAAATAGGCCTTTAATGATTTTGAATTTCACTCCTTTCATAAAGCAAAGTTCTGATATATATCCTTCACTTAAAAATATAATAATAGTTTTGAAAATTATTTTTAATAAAAGAAATTTAAGTATTGAAAAAGTCTAACCTTTCTATATTTTTTAAAAATATAATTTCTCCTACTAAAGATAGTTACACAATTCTACNCTTTCTTCTTAAAATGATAAGTAATTAAGTGTTGGATGGAAGTTGTGGAGAGTATTGATCTTTAATCTTGGAGGAAGTTGTGATGATTAAATTCATGTACTTCATTTATTTCTTGATTTGGCCAATCCAAATGTTAAAATTTTTTGTGAGAACATGTAAGAAGAGGGTTGGTATTGTCTCAGTCAATAATTGGAAAGAATCACATAAGTTTGTATGAATGAGAATGTCATTCATATGATTGAGAGCAAATAAATAGGGAAATATTCATTGAAAAGTGTAGAGTTAAAGGACCTTAAAGTGACAGGTTAAAGCCCCCAACTTGGTTTATTGTGTTGGGGGTCTGATACAAGATGTTAGCCCCCAGGTGGAGGGAATCGAGGGAACTCTAGAGTGAGAGCTAGTCTCTTCCCTGCCTAGTCACGAGATGTTAGCCCCCAGGTGGAGGGAATTAAGGGAACTCTAGAGTGACAACTCGTATCTTCTCTGCCTAGCCGATCTTCAGAACTATTCAAACTTTAAATTAGTCAATGTTCTTTATAGCATCTCTAGTAAGGGTAAGGAATAGTATTGCTCTTATGTAACACAACACAATATGTACACTTCCACAACAGAATTCCTATACTTATTACTGATACATGATAATGAGAAAGTTATTTTCATATTTACTGCTTTTCTTCTATAGTTATCTTTTTAAGTTTGTACTGTTTTTGTCAAAATATTAAAATTACCAAAAATATTTAAATTTCTTTACTGTGAAAACGTCTTTAGTGTAAATAATTATCTTTTTAAAAATAGAAAGTTTTCCAAAAAGTGCATATTGCATATCTTCCTTGTGGGTTCGATATTCAGGTCTTAATCAAAAAGACCTATATTACTTGATAACAATATGTATACTTGTGTAATATCCCAATATAAATTAAAAGTTAAATTCTTATTTTTCTTTAGGATCAAGTTTTTCGTTTTGTTGCGAAATAAGGAAATATAAGTGAAAAATATAATCAAAATTATTGTTATATTGTTGTATATAAGCAATATCTGGGATCACTGACCCATCTTTAAGACTATTCATACTTTAAATTAGCCAATGTTAAGGGTAAAGAAAACTATTGCTCCTATTTAGCACAACACAATTTGAATACTTCCATAACAAAATTCCTATACTTGTTACTGATTCATGATAAAGAAAAATATATTTTATTTATATTGCCTTCATTTTACAAATATCTAGTTAAGTTATATTAATTGTTTAGTTTACTTTCATTTAGCAAACTTTACGAAAAGAATCAAATTTTCATTCCTATTACAACATCTAAAGTTTGAGTAAGAATATTTTGCTAATCAGAATTTATTTTCTAATTTATTCTGACTTTAGTTGCATATTTTTTTCGTCTTGATAATGATATGTATACTTGCGTAGTATCTCATATTTAAATATAATAATTGTATTCTTATTTGCTTCAAAGTTAAATTTTTGCCTAGCTATTGCTGGTGATCAGTTCTTAGCACCATTACAATGTAAGATTTATAAGTATGGAAAAATCAAGATTACAACTACATACATCATATTGTCATATAAAATCAGGATCACTAATCTAGAGTTTGGTCCATAAATACGTGGTTAGGCTGGGAAGATGAAATATTTGATGTTTGGTGATTAGATTTCATGGGACCATTTTTACATCTTTCAGAAATTTATATATTCTGTTTGTAGTGGACTATGTATCCAAATGGATAGAAGTTATTGCTTTACCTCGATGTGATGCTCAAAGTGTTACAAAATTTTTGAAAATGAACATATTTTATAGATTTGGGATGCCAAGAGTTATCATTACTAATGGGAGAAGTCATTTCAAAAATGCCATAATGGAGAAGTTATTAAAGAAATACAATATAAATCATATGATTGTTACTGCTTATCATCCTCAAACAAGTGGTTTGGCTCAATTATCCAATACGGAAATTAAAAGAATTATGGAAAAATATGTGAATCCAACAAAAATGGATTGGTCAGTCAAACTTTACTATGCTTTGTGGGCTTATAGGACTGCATAGAGAACTCCTATAGGAATGTCCCCATATAAGCTAATATTTGGGAAAGCATTTCACTTACCAGTTCAACTTGAGCATAAAGCATATTGGGTGATTAAAGAGTTCAATAATAATTTGAGAGATGTTGGTGAGAAAAGGTTATTGAAATAAAATGAGCTTGAAGAGATAATGAATGAATTCTTATGAGAGTGCCAAGATTTATAAAGAAAAGATGAAGATGTGGCATGATCGAAGGATTTTTACTAAAAATTTTCAGCAAGGGCAACAAATTTTGCTATATAATGCAAGGTTAATATTATTTCCAGGAAAACTTAAGTCCATGTGGATAGACCCATTTGTTGTGATAAAAGTTTATCCTTATGGACTTCGGTGGATATTAAAGATCCTAAGTCTAAGAAAATATTTAAAGTTAATGGACATAGACTAAAACCTTATTTTATAGGGGATCGACATAAAATTAATGATGGAATGATGTTGGGTCAACCAGAATAAGCACTGGTTACGTCGTGCTGACGATGTAAAACTGAGCGCTTTATGGGACGCAACCCATAGTTATCAGTGTGTTTTTATTTTGATTGTTGTTTTGAGTGTGATTAAGAAAATTGGGGTAATATTGTTGAAACTATTATTTGTTAGTAAAGATTTTAATACTTTATTTAGTGACCAAGACATGTTAGAATAAGAATTTGGATGTCAAGTTGACTAGTGCAAAAATGTGCACTGGCGCTTAAGCGCCAGATCCAGCGCTTAAGCGTGGTAGTTTAAACACATGTGACAAATTAATATTCTAGAAGGTTTCACCGCCAATTAGTTTGTAAAAATGTGCCAGGGTAGTTTCTAAACGTGTCTAGGAGTTATTAAAAGGATTTAGGCTTATAAATAGAAGGGTTTTGTAAAGGAATTTCACCCCAGATCATTTCTTGCCCTAAAAGTCTAAGAGAAAGTGAGATTTAGAGAAAATGTCTTCATGGGAAAAGGATTTGAAGAAAAAGGAAGAAACCATGAGGAAGAGGTTCTTTAGTCAAAGTGCACAAGAGATGTATAATGGTTTCTTAGCCGTTAGTATTGACGGGATATCAGAGAAAGAGATGTATAACGGTTTCTTAGCCGTTAGTATTGAAGGGATATCAGAGAAGATCAACAAAATGGAAAATACTATGGCTTTATTAGAGACCAAAGTACCTAAGTTGCATGCACATCTAGAGCATATTGGATGGTAATTGAAGATGTAATTTAGCCACACAAGTTATATAGAGGACGCGAATAAGACGATGTTCATAAAGCAGAAGTGGATTGAAGAAGATAGTATCAGAGCTCGTCACCACCTTCCATTTTATCAACTCTATATTCCCGGAGAGACTAATCAAAGACAGGAATTTGTTCTTTTGAATAAAGAATAGAATTAAGTTTAGTGTTAGAATTTGTGTGTTAGAAGTTGTTATTTTCATGTGGGTCAGTGTTTAAGTCTTGTTTTTAGTATTTATGACTTCTTTATGTGTAATGATTGTTGTGTATTTGTATTTAGGAAAATTTTCTCATCCAAGACTACTTGGAGCGAGAATTAAGGTTTAAAAGTATTTATACTTGTCTGTGAATTAATATAAATTTTTTTGTGTAAAAATTTGTGTTATTTTTAGCCTCAAATTGAAATAATTCTTATAGAGAGTTTTGTGAGAGAGGGGAGTTATAGAAAGTTAAAAATAGACATTTAAGTGTTATGAGACCCTTTAGGGGGGTTTACTTAGGCAAATAATGCATTTTACTTATGTTTGAAAATTTTGAAAATCATGCACTAGTGCTTAAGCGCCACAACTCACGCTTAAGCTCGAGCCAACCTGAGAGGCAGGCGCCTAAGCGCCACTTACAAGCGCTTAAGCATCAGTTCACAAAAACTGGTTCGCGAATGGTTAAAAGTGAAATTTTGGCTTGAAAATCACCATTTTTACTCCTTCTGTCACCTCAACCTCTCAAAATCACAATTTTGGAAGGCTTTGGCACATCTAAAGTGGGATTTCNTTGTGATGTGTGAGACTTTTATTTTTAATTGTATTGTAATGTTTGTGTTAGTTAGTAGTTTGTTTTTAAATTATAGGGTAGTAACCATTGTGAGTTTTGTGATTTAGTTAGTTTCGAACTTAACTTAATTCTATGTCTTTTGTAAAGTTGAAAATTTTGCTTACTTAGGTCTTAAATTTGAAACTTAGGAAACTACTACCCTATTTTCTTTTATCATGTTAGTGTGTTTGATTTTATGTTGAGATTGTAAAGTCAAGTTAGTGTGTTAGTTTGCTTTTATGTTTATACCCACTGTTTAGAATTCTATTGAATCTTGTTGACATCACTTTTGGTTGAGGTCTAATTTTTTATCTTTAGTAGCGTATGTTCTAGCCATAGGTCTTTCCTATTGACTATTCTTAGAAAACTAGAAAAGAAACCCTCACCATTAGAAATTCTAAACTCCTCTTCACTCAACTTGAAGTTCCACCCATTGGTCCTAACCTCTAGCACTTAGTAGGTGGGGTCATTATGGGGGAGCTCAAGATGAGTTCCCATAGGACTACTTGCCCTTAGGGTTGACTCTTGGTGTTAGTCTAGAGCTAAGGTACTCATCTCACTCACAATCACTCACAAATAGAAATCCAAAATTTCTTGACTTCGATCCCTTGATACTTTTGGGATACTCGTGTAGAGGGTCCCCTAAACCCACTGGCCTTAGGCTAGGATTTAGCTAAGACCAGTACGTAGAGGACCCAAATGGGGTTTCCATTGGTCCATGGCTTATTTGTGGTGGTCAACCTCCAATTTTACCAAAAATACCCAACTTAGCCTTTTGCCCCTAAACTCCCCAAAATTACCTAAGTACCCTTGAAACCTTAAATTTGGCCAAAAATCTAAAATTTACCCAAAATACCCAATTTTTTTAAAAAATTATTTCAATTCTTTTGAAAACATCCAAATTACCCAAAATCATAAAAAATTGCCAAATTACCAAAATGCCCCTCCTTAGCCCAAAATTTCAAAAAATCCCAAAAATTCCAAAACACTTCCAAATATTTGCAATTTCATTTTTCTCAACCATCACATGACCAAATTTGACCAATTTTACCATTTTGACCAAAACCCCCGAATTACCTTTTAAGGCCCAATTTTCCTAAATTCACTTCAAATATCCATCAATTTGGTCTCAATTTCCCCTAATTTAAATTATGAACTCAAATTAACCTTCTATATGACCAATCTAAACTAAATCCAAGCTCAATTGACCCATTCCTTGAGCCCAATTTTGATATAAGTTAAACCCCCAATTTTGGCCCTATGACTTGGTTCCACCAAAATTTCTTGACTTCGATCCCTTGATTGGTCCCTACTCCATTGGTCTCAATTTGAATCATAAACTCTTTATAACACTCCTTAAAATAAAACTTGACCTTAAATTGGCCTTGGTGAACCCTCAATTTCATTTAATTTCAACCCAAATCCAAAAATCCCTAATTTTCCCTAAATTGGCAATGTCTCAAAATTTCACCAAATTGATTGACTTAAACCCAAAATTGGCACCCAATTTATGTTGAAAACTCTTTATAAGGTCTCTAATGACCATCTTCAACAATCAATTTGGACTTATCTCCAAGCTAGCCCAATCTAGCCCCAAGTCTAGCCCAACATACCTAAATTGACCAAATCTCAAAAATCCTCCAAATTGAACCCCCAATTGAACTCGAAATCATTTCAATACTTCACCAAAAATCTTCATTAAAATCATCTACATCAAATGAATCAATAAATTGGGTCAATTTACATGGATAGCCTAGTCCAAACCCAATTTTTGGTCATTTGAACTCACATTGGACCTATGCACTAAAGTTAGCCTAAACACCCCAAAGCCACCAAATTAATAACT
Source organism: Phalaenopsis hybrid cultivar (assembly GCA_002079205.1). NCBI lineage: Eukaryota > Viridiplantae > Streptophyta > Magnoliopsida > Asparagales > Orchidaceae > Phalaenopsis > Phalaenopsis hybrid cultivar. The sequence goes on along the minus strand of JXCR01147529.1, from coordinate 159,365 downwards.
CCATAGCTATTAGTTGGACCCTAGTGACCATTCTAAACTCCATAAAACCACCTAAGCTAAGCCATGGACCAAATGTCCCCTAAAATAAGGGATTTAGTTTCCAAAATTGCTTATGCTTTCTATTTTTTGCCAAAACACAGCCCATACCCATTTAATTGTTATGACATATTCCTTTGAGGTCCGTGAGCCTTCTAACCACCTCCTCTAGCCTGGCCGACTGGCCTAGTGTCCAGAAAATACCAAAACCATGAGCCACCCTCATGGAATCAAAACCATTTCAAACCTAGAGGCCACCTCACCCAAATTAAATGTTAGAGCTTCTCTACCCTCCACCTAAGCATCACTTTACACCTCCCAATTGGCCATGGCAGCAAACCTTAAGCCATTTTTATAAAAGCTCACCTCCACGACCATGGAGGTAGTGCTGAAAAATTTCTCCCCCTCAAAATTGCTCTCAGAGAGTCCTTGAGACCTCCTCAGCTCAAGCCAGCCACTTTCCCCTACTAATTCCCACTGTGGAAGCTTAATTTTGAGCTCAAACTTATGCCAAAAACTAGGGCAGAGCTCACCACACCTCCACAGTCCATCAAACTCAAATTAAACTCTCCCACATCTTCACCACAGTGAAAGAATGAGAAGCTCCATCAAAGCCCCCTTCCCCTAAGACCCTAGCATAGCTCTAGACCAACACCTGAAATCTAGCTTGGTCGAATTCATACCTAGACTTTTCACCACGGCAAGAGACTCTATCCTTAGCCTTCTTGGACCGCCACAAACGTTTCGTGCACCTCTGATTGAAGCTTCCCTTCTCAGAGCCAAGGTATTGATCTCCTCCTCCTCCCGAGCATATTTTGGTTCTCCATTTGATTAGGCTTAATTTAATTGCATGATTACCGTATGGATGTATTCATCACACTTAGATGAGCATTTAGAAACAAACAACACTTAATTTGGTTAAGAAATGAGTGAGATCTTAAGCTTTGAAAATGGATGGTTCTCGGGCTAAGGCATTGGGGACAATGATGGGGAGCCATCCAATCGCGCGTTTATTTCATCAACGGATGAGATCTAGCCGGACAACGCCTTCATACATGAACCGCAAGCTGAGTCAGCGCTGAGATGGATGGCAGTGTCTACTAGGAGCGCGCCGAGTGGAGTTTCGGAGCCGACACAGGTTGACATGGGGTCGCGCATTTAAATAGATAAATAAGGATTTAAATAATTCAAAAAATGCTCCCTAACTTTAAAAATCCATATCTTGGTGTAGAAAAATCAAAAAAATAAATAAGAATACTCTCTTGCTCTCTGAGCAGAGGAGAACAATGTGGAAATAATTTGAAGTCCATTTAATGAATGCTTTATTTTTAATTAATTAAAAATTATTTTGAGTCTTTTGATTCTCTATACATATAGACATTTCACCATAATTTAAAATTTTGGCATGTTGTTGCCTCTGTCTTAGGAAACATTCCCTGATTCTTTCAAAGTCAGAGGAGATCTCTAGACAGAGAGCCATATTTTTCAAGATTATGCTATTATTTGAATAAAATAATCATAATAATTAGCATGTTACTTAGAAAAATTTAAGAAAATTTTGGAAGGTTTGCTATGACCCGAGAACCCTTTGAAAAATATTTCAAGGGTTAAGTCATTAAGAATGTGCTTAATTCCCACCAACCCTCAAACAAAAAGAAAATTATTTTTGGGAAATACGAACATCTAAATGACTTAGTTTTTAATCTCTACTGTGATTTAAATTTTAGAGAACTCCCAATAAAAATTTCAAAATATTTGGAGCTCATTTGATAACTCAAATTAATTTTCTATGTTGAATGTCATTTTTAACACTAAAATAATTTTTAATAATTAAAATATAACTCAAAAATTATAAAAATTGGTTTTTGTAGTTCTCTGTGATTAGAGGGATTTTCTAAAAATAAATTTGAAATTAAAATAAAAATTTCATTTTCAAGCATATTTTTAATATTTAAATAATTAAAAAATGATAAAAATCACAAAGATAATAAAATCCATGAAAATGTTCTAAATTGTTTTCTAAACACTTAGGAATAATTGGAATATTTTCACCTAATTTTCTAAGTGAAGATATTGAATTTTAAAGCTAAAAATAATTTTTAAAGGCTAAAAATGGCTTTTCACTAAAATAATTCTAAAAATTAAAAGAAAATTTAGAAAATTGTGAAATTTGTTTCTATGGGTTCCTTAACATCAAAGAGATTTAATTAAAATATAAAACTTAATTTTTCACATTTAAAATATTTTATAATTAATAAACACTCGAGAACTTGAAATTATTTTAATAATTCAAATAAAAATTACTAAATCATGAAATTTTGTCCAAATGATTTTCTGGTCTAATTCTACCTCCAGTAAAAATTTTAAGGGATTAGGCTTTGCCTTAGTCAAGTTATGGAATTTTCCTTGAAAAATCCGATTGCATGAACATAAATATGCAAATTAAATTAAATTTTGGAAAATCACATTTTCTCCTCTCATGTCTTAATTAAACCGTTAGTAAGGTGGGATAAAAATTCTAAAGTCATTTGGATTAAATTTGATAAATACGAAGTGATAAAGCCTTAGGGGCAAAAATGTAATTTTGGAAATTTATCCTTAATTAACATTTAGGCTTAATTCAAGAAGGGGAAGGGGTAACCTCTGATTTTAACTAACTTATTTGGATAATTGAAACACAAGGGAATTAATTGGTAGAAACAGACCTCACTCTTTCGTAATTAAGGGATAAATTTGTAATTCCTTAAATTATTAAAACTTGGAAGTTTATTAAATTAAGTGATCTTAGACTTACGGGTATGACTTTGGAAGTTGATAACTCACTAATTTAACACCCTTATTTGGTGTTCAAATGACTTTCAAAAATGAATCATCATTACTTAAAATCAATCTCTTTCAAAAAAAAAAAAAAACCAAAACATCTATTTAAATCTTAAGGGCCTAGGAGTGACCTAGGCTAAATCAAATTTGGTTAAATGAGGATTAGAAAAGAGAACATAGTTAAAAATTGCACATCTTTCAAACACTATAAGCCAAAATTAAAAAGTTGGTTGAGTGCCTTGATACTATTAACTTGCCCCTTTTAAATGTCTTCACCCACATAATTTAAAAATTAAATCACAAATGATAATTACCTTACTTTTAGGGATATTTGAAACATCAATGTTCACAGAGCATTAAGGGCATTCACAGGATGGGTTATTAAGCAACATAATAAGTTTAAAATGAGCTCAAGACTTTTCAACAGGTGGTGAGAAGGAAGCATGGACCTACTTCTTTCTCCAAATCTGTTGGATACCTTGTAGGTCTACTAAACCTAATATGTTTTGATTAACAAAAATCATCCTTAATCAAACCCATAGGGACCCACCAAGATATGACCTAGGGTTAGGAAGGTCACTAAAACCTTACTTTTTTAAGCTTTACATAAAATGTTCTAACATGCATTTTGAGTTTCAAGTGGTGGAACGAGAAGACTCACCAAGTATGCTTTTATCATTTACAGTGTCGTCTTTCTTGTACTTTCATATTGTACTTTTTATGCTTGCAAACCTGCATGCTAAACAACAATGTCACCTTGCATGAAAACTAAAACTATCACGATAGCCACAAAACCTAAACCAAAATAAAAACTAAAATCAATCAAGATAAAATTCACCCCCACAACATTCAAAATATAAAACAACTCAAAATTTAATCACAAACATCACACAAAACTACAACTACAACTAAATTAAGACGTCTCTATCGGATGATCGGGAATCCCTCGAAGGAGGTAACCTATGGTTACTAACGAGGCTTCCCATGGTCTAAATGAAATGACGGAACTCATTAAGTTGAGTTTAGTAAATTCATTTGGACTAAATGAATCTAATAGAAAATAGTGATGTCGGAATGAGGGAACCGTAGGATCCTAACCGGTGTCACTCTAATCAACTTTAACGTCTCCCATAAAATTTAAAGAACTACAACCATAGGGCCACCTGATTTGACATCATAACTTGATTCCTTAGAAAACTTAAGCTCATCATTGCAAGGAGCTTGGAGCTAGCATAGTGGGCAGCACAGTCATCTTCAATAGCAAAACCCGTCAACACCAGCTAAACCAATTCCTTCCTTAAAATTAAAAAAAAACCAAGCCATAAGACTTCCAAGTTGTTTGCTTATGCAAAAAAAATCCTCACCTTATATTTAGGGCTTCGCACAACCATGTTGTGCAATATAAGCCCTAACTCGTGTTAGGATTCCGAGGTTGTCGTCTGTCATGACTTAAACCCTCACATCTTCCAGGCTATTTGTGTGATTATTTCACATGAATGTAAGTCCTAAATTAATAAAATTGGCAGGATGAAACACCTAAATGTTTCTCCTCAAAATTGAACCCAAACAATAGGATAGACCGGGTAGTCACCAAGGTTCTCCTTTGGATCCATGACATCCACTAGTTCTTCCTCCTTTGGATTCTAAAAAAACAAAATGCTCCAAATTTGAGCCAATCTCATTTCACACCTCTCTGTCTGATCTCGTTGAAAAGTCCTATTCTTTTGAAATCCTTGAAGATAATATTTTTTGATTTTTATCGAGAGTTTTCTTAGGTGACTTCGGTCATTTAAGATGTAATAAAATATAGGGGCTTGCCCTTATAGGAAGCTTTTCCGAACCCAGCTTAATAAAAACCCTATTTAATTTTTCATATTAAATAGGGGAATTTATTGTCAAATAAAATGGTTTCACCGACCAAAAGGGCGTCATACATTTCTTAGTTTATTTGATCGAGCCTCACCCTTAAGTCTTGTGTTTATCCTTCAGGATAGATACAGGGTTTGAGGTATAACACTCCTTCTAAAAGAGACGACTCGATTTCAATTCCAGTGACCAAGAACTCCTTACGGGCAACTCCCCCAAACCAAAAGAGTACCGATAGCTTCTAGCGACTCCGCTGGGGAAAAGCTTCTCTTTCCATTTAAATCAAGAAAATACTATCTTCATATATCGGTAACGTGTTCATGTCTCTCATGGACCAAAGTACGATCAACTCTTTGGACCTCAGGACTGTTTGTTCAATCACTTTTGAATAGAGGGGTTCAGAAGGCCATTAAAGACTCTTTAAATCTTCATGTGGGGTCGGAACCCCAATAGGTGTGTCGGAAGACTAGTTCTACCTGGACATTGCGTGTTGCTAAATGGGTCCTGCACTGGGTCCTAAACACTTCACATCTCTCTTTAAAGTTTGATTTACTAACTTGCAAACTAAATCAAATTCATGTCGTGCTGCGGGCTCTTTAAAATTTCCTTATATAAATTAAATGTTTTTTCTTAAAACTGCTTTCATTAAAAAATTTTAAAACTCCCACCAAATTAAATAAAAAAACTTTCCCGGTCTAAAGATCAACATCTATTAATTTTTAGTGCTTGCACTAACATTATGAGGTTTTTGCCATATAACTAACCCCAAAACTTTTTGTTTCCAAGCTGTTTCAATGGCCTACCCAATGCTGACTTTTTCTTGCAACCTACCGATAAGTCATGGGGCCCACAATGTTGTTCCTGCCATCAAGTTTGGAGCTGGATTTAAAGACCTTGAGGTTATCCTCGGGAAGGCTCCATTCGTCGTGATGAAAGTTAACGCTCCGGAAGTTTTGGAGCCATCTGCTGAGTTCAACCTAAACTGTCTTCAGGACTTCCCTTCCTACAAGAAAGCCAAGGCTACTACTGCCGTGGCGCCTACCAAGCCTGTTGTCCCTGCTGCGACTAAGGGGAAAGAAGTAATTATCATTGAAGAATTGAGGGATTAGCTGTCCCACCACAGGTATTGAAAATCGGATCGAGTTCAAGAACTGCACCATTAACCGAACTCAGAAGAGAAAACGCAACAGAAGAGTTCGGAGGGCTACTAAACCCAGACTCCTTAAGAAATACCTGTCGAGGAAAAGCCTTACCAAGAGGAGTTAGAATTACCGGAAATATATCCACTTCTACACGAAAGTAGATTCAATCCTTTGATGGATACCAACGGGTACGAGAGTATCCAAAAAATAACTGTTGCATTACCTTCACTTCATAGACAGGGTGTGGAGAGAAAGAAACATACTCCTATCACCCGAGTCAGTTCAGTTTTTCAGAGGCTAGCCGCCAAAGAAAGTTGTTCAGTAAGTGAACTACTTAAATGAGTGGGACATGCAATATCCCCTCACATAAAGAAAGAAATTTTAAAGGACATCAGATTCGCCAAACAATCTCAAAAGTTAACTGAGGCTTTGCCTGCTCGTATTCCTGTCTGGTTTCGCTTGGGGAGCAGAGTAGAGAGCACCATAGTCACCACCGAGTCTGCCGTCGCCAAGACTGCAGGTCGTCGACCGATTAAGTCAAGACTGAGTCCAAGACTCCTACTGATCACCCACTATAAAGAAATCCCTAAAATTTCAAAGGAAAAGACAAAGTGATTACCCGATATTATATATGGTCTGCACCATAGAGAGCATACTCTTCCTTGATATACCAATGTTTCTGCTAGGACACCCCATTGTGAGACATCACCGTCAAAGAAAAAGGTATGGATACCCAAGGTCGCTGTACCAATACAGTACAGTAAGCCTGTAGGGAAAGATCATGGAATGAAGCCAGGTTTTGAAGTACCTGACATTATCACAGCGATTGCTAGTGAAATGGAAGAACAAGAGTAGGAGCTCCAGCAGGGTCCTCCAGATCTTAAAACAATCTAAGAATCAATAATCGAAGAAAAAGTTGAAAAGCTCAGGGCCAAGATTTCCGAGTTGCAATTCAAGTAAAAATTTTCTAGTAATCCTAATTATTCCGTTACTCTAATTTTGATTTTTGTTTACTCACTCCCCAGCAACGGCGCCAAAAACTTGACTGTGATTTTATATATGCTTAAAAATATAAGTATTTAATACTGCTGCTAAAATATTTAATTCCTCTGCAACTGTACCAAAACTTAATAACAATTATAGATTCTGCTGCTAAAAGATTTAATTCCTCAGCAACTGCACCAAAAACTTAATAACAATTATAGATTCGATAAAGATGTATATATAAAATATTCAATAATGGTAAAGTCACACTTATCAATGCAAGTATACGATAAATATGGACATAATAAATATTCAATAATTGTAAAGTCACACTTATCAACGCAAGTATACATATCGCAATATGGACGTAATAAATATTCAATAATTGTAAAGTCACACTTATCAACGCAAGTATACGTATAGATGGACGTAATAAATATTCAATAATTGTAAAGTCACACTTATCAACGCAAGTATACGTATCGATCAGATTTAATTCCTCAGCAACTGCACCAAAACTTAATAACAGTTATAGATTCGATAAAGATTTAGTAATAAATATTCAATAATTGTAAAGTCACACTTATCAACGGCAAGTATCGTATCGCTCAAGGAAAATATTCAATAATTGTAAAGTCACACTTATCAACGCAAGTATATGTATCGCTCAAGTACTACGGGGCTCTAATGGAGTCCTAGATATCGATCCCACAGGGAGTAAGATTAGAACTACGAACTAAGACTTTAGAAAAAAAAATACTTTAATCACAACAACAAAGTTCAATTTACTTATCTATCACTAATAAGCAATTGAAATAACAATCTAATTTTAATAACTATTAAATAACTAATTATACCAATGAAGGTTCAAATGTGATATTCAATATATAAGAAAGCATCCTTCTCCTTGTCAAGAAATTATAGTGAATGGATAAAGTGAATTAGTTCAAATTATATTGTGTCAAATAGGAGCATACATATTCTTTACCCTTTGGTCTAGGCATAAAGAACATTAACTAATCCTACGCTTGTTTATTGAATCTGTATTTACCCTTTGGTCCAAGCATAAAGAACATTGACTAATCCTATGCTTGTTTATTGAATCTGCGATACCCTTTGGTCCAGACATAAAGAACATTGACTAATCCTATTCTTGTTTATTGAATCTGTGGTCCCTTTGGTCCTGGCATAAAGAACATTGACTAATCCTACGCTTGTTTACTGAATCTGCGGCTAATCTTTGGTCCAGGCATAAAGAACATTGACTAATCCTATGCTTGGTTACTGATTTTGCGGCTAGTGGTCCAGGCATAAAGAACATTGACTAATTCTATGCTTAGTTACTGATTCTGCGGCTAGGCTGAGGCATAAAGAACATTGACTAATCCTATGCTTGTTTACTGATTCTGCGGCTAGGCTGGGAGGATACTTAAAGAACATTGACTAATCCTATGCTTGGTTACTGATTCTATGGCTAGGCTGGAAGGATACCTTAAAAAACATTGACTAATCCTATGTTTGGCTGATTCTGCGGCTAGGCTGGGAGGATACCGAATAAAGAACATTGACTAATCCTATGCTTGGTTACTGAATCTACAGCTAGGCTGGGAGGATACCGGATCACTTCGGAGCTCCCACGTTCCCCTCACCTGAGGGCTAACATCTACACTCTGATTCTGTCTTTACCCTTTGGTCCAGGCATAAAGAACATTGAGTAATCATATGCTTGTTTACTAAATCCGAATTCTTTACCCTTTGGTCCAGACATAAAGAACATTGACTAATCTTATGCTTGTTTGCTAAATTCGTATTTACCCTTTGGTCCAAGCATAAAGAACATTGACTAATCCTATGCTTGTTTATTGAATCTGCGATACCCTTTGGTCCAGACATAAAGAACATTGACTAATCCTATTCTTGTTTATTGAATCTGTGGTCCCTTTGGTCCTGGCATAAAGAACATTGACTAATCCTACGCTTGTTTACTGAATCTGCGGCTAATCTTTGGTCCAGGCATAAAGAACATTGACTAATCCTATGCTTGGTTACTGATTTTGCGGCTAGTGGTCCAGGCATAAAGAACATTGACTAATTCTATGCTTAGTTACTGATTCTGCGGCTAGGCTGAGGCATAAAGAACATTGACTAATCCTATGCTTGTTTACTGATTCTGCGGCTAGGCTGGGAGGATACTTAAAGAACATTGACTAATCCTATGCTTGGTTACTGATTCTATGGCTAGGCTGGAAGGATACCTTAAAAAACATTGACTAATCCTATGTTTGGCTGATTCTGCGGCTAGGCTGGGAGGATACCGAATAAAGAACATTGACTAATCCTATGCTTGGTTACTGAATCTACAGCTAGGCTGGGAGGATACCGGACACTTCGGAGCTCCCACGTTCCCCTCGCCTGAGGGCTAACATCTACACTTCAGCACCCAAACTATAGGACCGAATTGGGGATTTTAGTCTGTCACTCTAAAATCTATAATTCTACGCCCAATAATATTAATTCCATATTTATTTGCACCCAACTTCCAAGGGCTTTGACCTCCCTAAATCTTGGATGTAATCTCCACTTTTATTGTAAAGCTCAACATATTTTAGTACCTCTCTGAATCTTGGATGTAATCTTCACTTTAGTTGTAAAACTCAACATATTTCAACAAAACCTGAATCTTGGATGTAATCTTCACTTTAATTGTAAAAGTCAACATATTTTAACAAATCAATTACTGAATCTTGGATGTAATCTTCACTTTAGTTGTAAAACTCAACATATTTTAAGAATTCAATTACCTCCCTGAATCTTGGATGTAATCTTCAATTTAATTGTAAAATTCAACATATTTTAACAAATTAATTGGGTGAATCTTGGATGTAATCTTTTTTAAAACTCAACATATTTTAACAAATCAATTGGCTAGATTGAAAGTAAATTAAGATCGAAGTGAAAAGATTATCACAATTTCTTAAACATTTTCATGACCAATTCAAATCACCATTTCACAAATCTCAAGACAATAGAGAAAACTACTCAGGCTCATGGGGAAAACACAACAAAACTCAGAATTCATATATAAAATTAAAGTCATACAAACTACGACAATAAATAAACATATCTCTAATTTCTCCCCAAGAAAACTCCTTGAAGTTTCTCTGAATCTCTTCATTTCTTTATAGCACACAGAATTCCTCTTCAAAGCAGCAAGGAGGGAGAAATCTCTCACTTTCCCTCCACTCTTACAATCTCTCGAAGAATTCCTCACCATTTTAGACTCTCTACACTTGTTTCACACTTCAATTTTGAGTCTCCCCCTATTTTTGGCCAAAGTCTTCTTTTTAAGGATGTGGATGAGCTTTCCAAAGAGTTGTCAAAGCATCCCTTCAAAATTTATCCTTATCCACAGCCTGATTGGTCATAACCGCCAAGCTCCTCGTCGGCGGCCTCGAAGGCACCGTCGGCGGCCTCGAGGGCACCGTCAGCGGACCTTCTTTATGAATTCATTCTGGAATCTCGGGAAAATCTCACCGTCGGCGGGGTCGATGGCGCCATCGGCGCCCTAGTTCAATTCTTCACAATTTGGTTCTTTTTGCTCCAAATTTGCTCCTTTTTACATATTTTTGCTCCAATGACCCTAATTCATCATTCCTGCAACAAAATATCAAAAATACCTTTCTTTAAAGGGCAATATCATTAAAAATAGTATAAAATAGGTATGAAAATCTCAACATATTTTTCTCTGGTCAAAGTCCCCCAAACTTAACTATCACTTGTCCTCAAGTAATTTTAGTACTACATAAAAGTTATGATCTATTATATCAAAGTTTTAATTCAGAAATACTATAAGTTTGATTTAAATAAATATCATAGTGAGATTTTCAGAAAAAATTCAAGTAATTGAATTAACTCTGTAGCC
>JXCR01147529.1:77154-116815 GCA_002079205.1 Phalaenopsis hybrid cultivar | reverse complement strand
TATATATATATATATATATGTTTGATTTAATAAAGATGTATAGGTATAATATTCAATAATGTCAAAGTCAAATTTGTCAACGCAAGTATACGTATCGCTCAAATAATATAGGGCTCTAACGGAGTCCTAGTTATCGATCCCATAGGGAGAAATAGAGTACTACGGACTAAGGCTTAATAGAAAGTAATACTTCAACTACAACGGCGGTGTTCAATTCGCTTATCTGTCACTAATAGAAAATTAAAATAAGTAGATAATTTGGATAACTAATAAAAAACTAAAGATAGAAAGTAGGGTTTAATTTGTGATATTCAATATATAAGAAAGAATCATTCTCCTTGTCAAGAAATTATAGTGAATGGATAAAATGAATTAGTTCAATTTATATTGTGCCAAATAGAAGCATTCCTATTCTTTACCATTTGGTCTAGGCATAAAGAACATTGACTAATCCTATGCTTGGTTACTGATTCTACGGCTAGGCTGAGAGGATACCGGCTCTCACTTCGGAGCTCCCATGTTCCCCTCACCTAAGTGCTAACATTTACACATCAACACCCAAACGATAGGACCGAATTGAGGATTTTAGTGTGTCACTCTAAAATCTCCAATTCTACGCCTGATAGTAATATTTCCCTATTTATTTACACCCAACTTCAAAGGGGTTCGACCTCCCTGAATCTTGGATGTAATTTTCACTTTAGTTGTAAAACTCAACATGCTTTAACAAATCAATTGGCTAGATTGAAATTAAATTATGATTGAAGTGAAAAGATCATCACAATTCCTTAAACATTTTTATGGCTTCACCAATTCAAATCACCATTTCACAAATCTCGAGACAAAGAGAAAGACAGAGAAAACTACTAAGAACTCATGGGAAAAGCACAACAAAACTCAGAATTCATATATAAAATCAAAGCCATACAAACTATAACAAGTAAATAACTTATCTCTAAATTTCTCCCCAAGAACACTCATTGAAGTTCCTCTGAATCTCTTCCTTTCTTTACAGCACACACAATTCCTCTTCGAAGTAGCAAAGAGGAAGAAATCTCTCACTTTTCCTCCACTTTTACAATTTCTCGAAGAATTCCTCACAATTACACGCTCTAGCAAGCTCTCTCCACACTAATGGAACCTATCTAACCTCTNCCTTCCAAATTGCTCATAGAGCTTCCTCCAACATTCCTGAGCTCAATCCCAAAATTTTCAACCACTAAAATACACTATCCAAGAACAAATTAAGCACCCAAATCAAGGGCTTTTATGTCATTCCACTAAACTCCACNCCTTCCAAATTGCTCATAGAGCTTCCTCCAACATTCCTGAGCTCAATCCCAAAATTTTCAACCACTAAAATAGACTATCCAAGAACAAATTAAGCACCCAAATCAAGGGCTTTTCTGTCATTCCACTAAACTCCATAAAAATTCCAATTAAACCTTCCAAAAGGTTCCTCATGCCAAGAGAGAAAGTTCCCGAATAAAAGCCATATCCATTAAACCTTAGAACCCACTCCTATACCAAAGCTGCACTACCTGTTGGTCGAAGTGTGATCCCAATTTTTTATGACAATAAGATTTATAAAATTATAATCTTAATTTCTCCTTACTTATAATTCTTACTTTACAACAGTACCAAAAACTTGATCACCAACAATAGCTAGGCAAAATTTTGACTTCANGAATAAAAGCCATATCCATTAAACCTTAGAACCCACTCCTATACCAAAGCTGCACTACCTGTTGGTCGAAGTCTGATCCCAATTTTTTATGACAATACGATATATAAAGTTATAATCTTAATTTCTCCTTACTTATAATTCTTACTTTACAACAGTACTAAAAACTTGATCACCAACAATAGCTAGGCAAAATTTTGACTAAGCAAATAAGAATACAATTATTATATTTAATTATGGGGTACTATGTAAGTATGCATATCATTATCAAGTAATATAAGAATTTTTTATTAAGCCCAGAATATGGAACCCACTGGGAAAAATAACAATATGAAACTAAAATCATAAGAAATTAGATAACTAATTTTACTTGNACTATGTAAGTATGCATATCATTATCAAGTAATATAAGAATTTTTTATTAAGCCCAGAATATGGAACCCACTCGGAAAAATAACAATATGCAACTAAAATCATAAGAAATTAGATAACAAATTTTACTTANCTACAACAAGTAACTAAACTTATCTCTAATTTCTCCCTAAGCAAACTCCTCGAAGTTCCTTTGAATCTCTTCGTTTCTTTATAGCACAGAATTCCTCTTTGAAGCGGCAAGGAGGAAGAGATCTCTCACTTTCCCTCCACTCTTACAATCTCTCAAAGAATTCCTCACAATTTAGACACTCAAGTAAATTATATATACAGTAATGGAACCTCTCTAACCTCCAGGACCTCTCTATTTTTTGGCCAAAATCTTCTTTTAAAGTTTNCTCCTCAATTTTTGGTCAAATTCTTCTTTTCAGTTTGTGGATGATTTTTCCCAAGAGTTGACTAAGCACCCCTCCAAAATTCATCCTCATCCAATGCTTTATTGGACATAACCGCCGAGCTCGCCGTCGGCAGCCTCAAGGGCGCCGTCGGCGAGCCTTCTAAGTGAATTAAATCAGGAGTCTCGGGAAAAGTCCACCATCAATGCTATTGGGCTCGCCGTCGGCGCCCTAGTTCAAATCTACACATTTTGGTCCTTTTATCTCCAAATTTGCTATTTTTTGCATTTTTTGCTCCAATGACTCTAATTCATCATTCCTGCAAAATACCTTTCTTTAAAGTGCAATATCATCAAAAACACTGTAAAATAGGTATGAAAATCTCAGCATATTTTCTCTTGGTCACATACCTATTCTTTACCCTTTGGTCCAAGCATAAAGAACATTAACTAATCCTATGCTTGTTTACTGAATCTGCGGCTAGTCTGGGAGGATACCAGCTCTCACTTAGGAGCTCTCACGTTCCCCTCGCCTGAGGGCTAACATCTAAACTTAAGTACCCAAAGGATAGGACCGAATTGAGGATTTTAATCTGTCACTCTAACATCTCCAATTCTACGCCCGATAATTTTTTTTCCCTTTCTTTTTGCACCCAATTTCCAAGGGCTTTGACCTCCCTGAATCTTGGACGTAATCTTCACTTTAGTTGTAAAACTTAACATATTTTAACAAATCAATTGGCCAGATTGAAAGTAAATTAAGATCAAAGTTAAAAGATCATCACAACTTCTTTAACATTTTCATGGCTCAACCAATTCAAATCACCATTTCACAAATTGCAAGACAACGAGAGAGACAGAGAAAACTATTCAGAACTCATGGGAAAGACACAACAAAACTCAAAATTTATATATAAAAGCAAAGTCATACAAACTACAACAAGTAATTAATACTTATCTTCAATTCCTCCCCAAGCAAACTCCTCAAAGTTCCTCTGAATCTCTTCTTTTCTTTACAACACATAGAATTCTTCTTCGAAGTGGCAAGGAGGAAGAAATCTCTCAATTTCCATGTACTCCTAAAATCTCTCAAGGAATTCCTCACAATCTAACCCTAAAGTAAACTCTCTACACACTACTGGGGATCTTGGACCCTATTCTAACCTTTCAACTCCTGAAACTCCTTTNCTAAAAAATCTCCAATTCTACACCCAAGAATAATATTTCCCTACATATTTGCTCCCAACTTCCAAGGGCTTTGTCCTCCCTGAATCTTAGATAAAATCAATTGGCCAGATTGAAAGAACTTCCAAGGGCTTTGACCGCCTTGAATCTTGGATGTAATCTTCACTTTAGTTGTAAAACTCAACATAACTTAACAAATTCCTGAATCTTGGATGTAATCTTCACTTTAATTGTAAAAGTCAACATATTTTAACAAATCAATTACTGAATCTTGGATGTAATCTTCACTTTAGTTGTAAAACTCAACATATTTTAAGAATTCAATTACCTCCCTGAATCTTGGATGTAATCTTCAATTTAATTGTAAAATTCAACATATTTTAACAAATTAATTGGGTGAATCTTGGATGTAATCTTTTTTAAAACTCAACATATTTTAACAAATCAATTGGCTAGATTGAATTTCCCTATTTATTTGCACCCAACTTCCAAGGGCTTTGACCTCCCAGAATCTTGGATGTATTATCACTTTAGTTGTAAAACTCAACATATTTTAACAAATCAATTGGCCAGATTGAAAGTAAATTAGTCTTGGATGTAATCTTTACTTCAGTTGTAAAACTCAACATATTTTAACAAATCAATTGGCCAAATTGAAAGTAAATTAAAATCGAAGTGAAAAGATCATCACAATTTCTTAAACATTTTCATGGCTTCGCCAATTCAAATCATTATTTCACAAATCTCGAGACAAGGAGAAAGACAGAGAAAACTACTCTNTTTAGAAATACCCGCCGATCTCGCCGTCGGCGGCGTTGAGGGCGCCGTCGGCGGGCCTTCTAAATTATTTGTCTGGAGTCTCAAGAAAATCTTGCCGTCGGTACCCTAGTTTAAATCTTCACATTTTGGTCTTTTTCACTCCAAATTCTCTTCTTTTTGCGTCTTTTTGCTCTAATGACCATAAATCTTCATACTTGCAACAAAACATCAAAAAATACCTTTATTTAAAGTGTAATATCATCAAAAATAGTGTAGAATAGGTATGAAAATCTCAACATATTTTCCTTTGGTCACTAGCCTAGCCCAAACTCATGCTTTGATCACTTGAACCCACATTGAACCCATGCACTAAAGATGGCCTAACTACCCCAAAGTCACCAAATTAATGACTCCACAACCATTAGTTAGACCCTAATGACCAGCCTAAACCCCATGAAACCACCTAAGTTAAGCCATGGACCAAAGGTTCCCTAAATCATGGGATTTAATACCATATTTGCTTAAGCCTTGGGAATTTTTGCCAAAATAAAGCCTAAATACATTATGTTGCTGTGACGTATTCCCCTGGCTCACCTGACCTCCCTAGCCACCTCCTCTGGCCGGTCGGCCAGTCTAGTGGCTGGAAAATGGCCAAACCGAGAGCCACCCCCATCGGATTAAAGCCAACTCAAAACTAGAGGCCAAATCATCCAAATTGAAGCTTAGAGCCTCTCTTCCCTCCACCTAGGCAACACATTTCACCCTCTAATTGGCCATGGCAGCAAGCCTAAGGCCATTTTTATAAAAAGCTCCCCTCCACGGCCATAGGGAGAGAGCTAAAGATTCCTCTAAGAGACTTCCAAAAATTGATTTCAAAGCCTTTGTGAGACCTCTTGAGTGCAACCCAACCACCACATTTCCCTGAATCCCCTTGTCGAAGCCCAATTTTTAAGCTCAAAACCTTGTCGCAGACAGGACAAAGATCTCCCCACCTCTAAACTCCACCAAACTCAAATTAAACTCACCCACACCTTCACAACATTGAAAGAAGCAAACGCCCTATCAAATCCCCCTTCCATAGATCCCCTAGTATAGATTTTGATTAACACCTGAAATCGGCCTTGGTCGAATTTTGGTCTAAGCATCTCACCATAGCAAGAGGCTTAATCTCTAGCTTCTTTGGACCCCAACAAACATGCCAAGATTCTCTGATCAAAGTTTCCATTCTCAGAGCCAAGGTATTGAACCTCTCCTCCTCCCGCGCCTATTTGGATTCTCAATTTGATAAGGCTTAATTTAATTGCATGATTACCATATGGATATGTTCGTCTCACTTAGACGAGTCCATAAGATCAAACCCGAGGTGATTTGGTTGAGTCTAGGCTGAGATCTTAGGGTTTTAGTGCGGACGATCACGGGATCACTCTATCGGGGATGATGATCGGGAGCCGTCTGATCGCACGTGTATCAGATGGACGGAGGAGATCGAGCTGGACAGCGCATCCTTACATGAACCGCAGGCCATGTCAGTGGATACGTGGATGGCGGCATCAACCAGAGTGCGCCATGCGTGCTTTCAGAGCTGCCTAGGATCCAGTCAGCGCCGCACGTTTAAATAGATAAATAGGGATTTAAAAAATTAGAAAATGACCCCTAGTTTTAAAAATTCATATCTTAGTGTGGAAAATCACAAAAAAAAAATAAGAACACCCTTTTGCTCAGTGAACAGAGGAGAACAATGTAGAAATGATTTGGAGTCCATTTGATGCATATTTTATTTTAAAATAATTAAATACTAATTTGAATGTTTTGATTCTCCATGCATGTAGGAATCTCACCATGGCTTGAAATTTTAGCATGTTGTTACCTCTGTCTTAGGGAACATTCCTTGATTTTTCTAAAGTCAGAGGAGGTTCCTAGACAGAGAATCATAATTTTCAAGTTTATGTGCATTATTTGCTTAAAATAATCACAAAAATTAGCATGTTGCTTAAAAAAATTCAAGAAAATTATGGGAGATTTATGATGACCAGAGAGCCTTTAGGAAAATTTCTCATGAGCCAAGTTATTCAAAATAAACCTAGAATTTACAAACCCTAAATCAATAAGATAATTAATTTTGAAAACTACAAACAAAAAATTGACTTGATTTTTGATCTCCACTATTTTTTAGGATCTAGAGAACTCACCATAAAAATTTTAAGGAATTTTAAGTTCATTTGNTAAAGTGCAATATCATTAAAAACAGTATAAAAGAGGTACAAAAATCTCAACATATTTTACTTTGGTCAATTACCAAAGAGTTGACTTTACAGAAAAGGAAATTGATTAAAAAAGCTTGGATTTATTAAAATAATACCATAGCTAAAGAGGGAATGTTGGGACATAATACATAGATTCAAATGAAGGGGACATTAAAAATTGAATATTTTCCTCAGCATCATGGAAGGATCTATTTAAATAATTACTTGAACAATTTTGAAGATTTAATTTATTTGACCAATTACAATTATAATGATTGACAACAAGACAATAAATTTATCCTAGGGATGCTAGGTGGAGATCCTATTTGTTTAACTATTACTAAAAAGAAACAAAGGATTATAAAAAAAGAATATTTTAACGATGTTCATTATTTTAAATCGCAAAAGTTATAGGTTAGTTATTAATGGAGAAAAACCAATGAATTTCATCTTAACTCCATTTTTCACAAGATCCAATCTCAGTATTGAATCACACTAGAAACCTTCCCATTGTCGCTTGACCAACCATGCATATCTACCAATTATGTGTAGGTGTCTCGTTCCTAGAGAGATTAGTTTGTAGTTATGAGGACCAAATTTAGTGTGATTTCCCTCATATAGATATTGCTCACATCTTCTTAGGTAAACCTTGATTATATGATTTAAGTATGATTTACTATGGTAAGATGAATACTTATATTTAAAAGAAAAAAACAAGACTAATAAACTCAATATTGTCACACTTATAGAGAAGATAAAAACTAAGGCACCACCTAAAAGATACTATGATTTACAGCCCAGACTCACTCTAAGAAAACTTTCCATGCTTCAATTGATGGACATAAGGAGACTTGATAATGGGAGTATTTATGTCATTTTTATCTCATTTCCAATATCTCTTATTTTCTTACTTCTTCAACTCCTGAAATAGAAACTATTAGACTGTAAAAAAGGAGTTGTATGATCTGTTCATACTTTGTCTACTGCATTTGAAGGGTAACTCTTGATTCTAATGAGTTGCACATATCTATTATCTTGGTACTCCTTATTGAGTTTAGCAATATTTCTTTAGATAAACTGCTAGATAGGTTACCATCAAATTAGGTCCATTCAACTGTCATTGATATAGCTTCAGATTCATAAATTTTAACCTTCTCCACTATATGTTGATCCACTAAGAATGACAAATTCAAAAGATATGTTGAGGACATGAAATTGATTAATCCAAGAAAGTCTTAATCCATGTATAGTTTTAGCCTTATTAACTCCTAAGAAAGATTAAGTATAGAGGATGCAGATTGATAATAGGGCAATAAATGAAATAATTATCAATTATGATTTATATTCCTATATTAAATAAAATGTTGGATTTCACCTCAGTGGCTAATTTATTTTCTTAAATTAATCTAAAAACTAACTATAAACATATTAATTTCAATTAGGACATGAATTAATTAATACTTTTATTACCCCTAACGGGTGATTGTTATTTGCCTTTTGGGTCTTTCAAATTCCTTATAAATATTTACAAAGTTAATAAACATTGTCTTGAAAACATTTATACCAAAATTTCTCATTTATCTATTTTAATAATCTCTTCGTATTTAGCCAAAATGAAATATACAATTTGATGAACCTTATAGACATCATTGAAATTTTGAAAAGAAATAATAGTATATAACTTGAAGAAACTTTGTTTCTGATAAATTGAGGTGATTTTTCTAGCAATCACTATTTATATCTCTAAAATTAAATCAAATTCTTCCAAAGTTTAAGTAAACTTAGACTAACTCTGTCCTAAGAGTTTCACTAAAGTATGAAGCTCTTATGGATGGTTATTTGCATAGAAGATTTATAAAAGAATATAATATCGTTGTTTCTTCTATCAATGATATTCTAAAATTAGAAAAATTTCCTTTTTACTTTTGCAACACAAAAGACCACTAATAAATTTACAATTCTAGTTTTCTTTAGCTTTATCTGTAGGCTACATTATTTTGCGTTAAATTTTAATTGAAATTGTGATACTTCTAAAATTAAAATTAGTGAAATTTTGTGTCAAGAAAATTACAAAACATTTTTTTTTCTAAAAAGTAGCTAAAAGAGGGAAAATAATAATGTTCTACATACTTAGAGAATTATATGTTACTATCCAATTTCTTGATACAGTGTTTCATTATCTCTTACATAACGAGTCCTTTCATAACACTGATTATCATGCTTCAAATTTATCAAAACCTAACAAAATTTATGTTATTAACATGCTAAATAGGTTGAATTACTTGAAGATTATTTTTTCTCCTCAATCATAAATCTAGAAATGAAAATAATCTAATTATGTCTTGTCTAAGATAAATTTTAACTTCTCTCTATATTTAAATTTTTTATGATTTAAATTAATCAATGAAAATTTGTCTCTATATACAAATTTTTACATGATTTACATGGAGAACATAGAAAAGTCTATACCTCTATAAAGAATATTCTTTATTATCCCCATATTTACTTAAGGGAAGATAAATTTGTATTCTTATAATATTAATTAGAAAATTTTAATCTATAAATTGTATTTTAGAGAAATAACTAGAGATTTTGGAAATGATATAATCATTGATTTAAGAAAAAAGTTATTTTATTGGTCTTCAATTAACCAAGAAGTTCAAAATTTAATGGCCTCGAGTTTGACTTGTAAAAAAGCTAGATCCACAAAATAAATATCTAATCAATACATTACATTGCAATTTCCACATAAAATTGAGGACATGATACCATATTTTTTATAGTTGAACACTTCTGAAAATGGTCAATTGCTGCCATGTTTAAAAATTATTGATGCTTTCAACAATTTTTATTATTCCTTAGGAAAATTTTGTGTTTTTTGGCCTTACCTAAACCATCACGTCTGACCATGATGTTAAATTTGTTACATATTTTTAAAAAATTTTATATAAATTTTTTTTCTATATCTTTATAGCATGTAGGAGTCATCAGATTGTATAATTATGTTTCTTTGTGTAACTAAATTATTCAAGTGAATCTTCCTCTTGAATCCTATAATTATCTACTGCTTTCACTTTGATGGCCCAAAGCTGACAAATCTCACTTTTCTAGCCCTATCTACCTTTACCTATATCTTTATAGCATGTAGGAGTCATCAGAGGAAAAATGGCCCTATATACTGCTTTCACTCTTGAATCCTTTAAATTTGTTATATTTCTCACATGTTTTTGAATAAAATTTCACTTTAAATAAAGGTGGTTTTCATGCTTATCTTGTAGGTATAACTATTAGGAGCAAAATGCAACTCAAACAGGGTGGAACGGAGCTGAAACGGACCCAAACATAGCGAAACGGTGGAGTTGTTGCAGGGTGGCGCCAGCGTTGTCAAAACTTGCACCAGAGGCACCAGAATCCAAAGAGAACAGGTGCCAAAGGTGCCAAAACTAGTGCCAGAGGTGCCAAAATCTAAAGAACCTGCGTTAGAGGCACTAGAGACGGTTATGGACAAAATTTTGGCGGTTTTTGACTATTTTGAGATGTTTTAGAAGGCTCTAAGCAATTCAAATGCCCCATAGAGTGGTTCAATGAATGTAGGCACTTTAGAAAGGCTCTTCAATGAAGATATATGCCTCTTGGATGAAAATATTTGTCTCTTGGAATAAAAAGAGGTGTCTTTTAGGAAAAAGAAGGAATTTTGTGTCTCTTTAAAATAGGGGGTTGGAGGCTCTCATCATAGAGGGGGTGTTTGTTAGAAAAATGAGAAGGAATGTTTAGAGATGTTAGAATAGAAGTATAAATATAGATTTCTACCTATTATGGAGTGATAATTGAGGGGATTTTAAGAGAATTTGTAAGGAATTGTACAAGCATTGCATGGATTAGCACGATACTTTGTGGGAGAGATCTTCATCTTTCTTTCAAAGGGAAAAAGCTAGGTGTTGTGTTCTTCATTATCTTATGATTTTTTAAACACTTATCGAGTAAATTTTCTTTGATGTAATGATATTTTTTGTTGTATTTTCTTTATGCTTAATGAGTAGTTTTTCTTACTCTTTCTTCTTGTTAGAAAATAGTGACATGAGAAGATTATGTTGTTGTTTTCATTTTAGTTTTCTTTTGCAATGAGTAGGATTCATGTGTAGGATTTTGGGATGCATGTTAATATGCATTTTAATTATAAATTTGATGGTTTTTACTTGAACTTCATTTAAATTGCAATTTAGGTCTATTTTAATGTTAAAATTTATTAGGAAACATAAGATCCAAAAGGGCTATGCTTTCTACAATAAAGTAAGAATCACATTATATTTCATAACTGAGAATGTAGTGCATGGAGTTGAGTGCACATAAATAGGGAAGTATACTTTGGTGTGTGTAGAATTAGAGGTTTTAGGGTGACAGACTAAAATCCCTAATTTGGTCAAGTTTCTTAGAAAATAAAGTGAGATATTCGCCCTTAGAGGACGGAGAAGTGGGAGCTCTAGAGTGGGAGCCAGTTTCATCTCAGACTTACCACAGATTTAGGGACCAAACTCTGGATTAGCCAAGGTTTTTTATGCACTCGACAGATGGTAAAGACTAGGATTGCTCCTATTTGGCACATATAATATTTAATGTATCTCATTCCTATACATTATCTATTTCACTACATAAGAATATTAGTTTTTAACATCTCAAAATTCTTCAAACCAATTCATCCAAAAAGGGTTACGTTTTAAATTAATACTTTCATTTAGGAGTAGTTTTTGGTTGTTTTAAACATAGAATTTACATTTAGGAGTACTTTTTAGAAAAACCATTTAAATCGACCTTCCAAACTAAGGACAGATAGTATTAGACTAGAATTAGCCTAATGGATTTCTTTCCTCATTTCTCTGTGGAATTGTTATTGAGTTTTTTAAAGAAAGTCCTATATTACTTGAAGTGATACGTGCACTCGTGTAGAACCTCTAGTGTGTGAACTATTTTTTATATTTTATAAAATTTTGATTTTGCACACTAACTACTTAATATAGATTGGGCCATGTTTTTTGCCACATTTTTAGAAGCTAAATTACTGCGTAATTTTGGGATGGTTCAAGTTTTTGGCATTATTATCGATGATTTAAATTGACATAAAACACGCAGAAAAATAACACACACTAGGGGCGCATCAAGTTTTTGGCACCTTTGTCAGGGAAGCTACGGTAAGAGCTTTAAGAGAATTTTGGTTAAAACTGTAATACTTTGATTTGTAAATTATAGTATTATTATATATTGTGTTTAATTATTGTTTGCTTATTTTAAATAAAATCCAAATATCCAAAAATATTTTTAATATCTATCGTATTAGTTAAGTTTTTAGATTTGTATGTGTAGTTCAGGAGCTGCAAACCTTGAATTTTATGAGTCTGATTTAAAGAGAACTTTTGGGAGGATGATGAATAAGAAAAGACTCCATGAATTTAATGTAATAATGGTAGATCAATGATAAAATGAATATTCATATTTGGATTATAATTCTAGTTGCTTTGAAAGAGTAAAACCAACGAGAGTGGCAAATTTTGAAGAATATATGCTTATTATTTAAATTGCTCAGTTTGTAGATATTTAGAGGAAGTTAGATCAATACATAAAAAGTTATCCTCAAGGACCTCCAGTTATTAAGCAAAATTTACTTAGATAATTGATTGAGCTGAACTATTTTGAAACTAGCCATGAGATACAATCCTTATTCCAAATATTACAAACTAGGTTAAAAAAATCATTTAAATTTTAACTGGTTTAATAATTTTAGAGGAGAAGACCAATTTTGGGAAGATAATCAATTTAATCGGACATGTAGTTGGAATAATCATTGCCATTATAATAATGAATTTCTTTTCCTCATAGATTTAACTCCAACCCACAAGATGTGGAGAAAGAATTAGTATTAGAAGAGGTTGTGATTCAAACGGCGATTTAGTTGGAAAGTCACGCGGGTTGCAGAAAGGAATATAGAAAACCAACATGGTTGATTATTAATTCAATTAACAGTTACCCCCCCCAGAGTTTTTACTTAGTGACCCTAAGATAAAGCTATCCAACTAAGTAGTGGAAGAGAATTAAAGAATATGGTTCCAATAAATAATGAGTTGAAAAAGAGGAAAAAGAGATTGAAAGACCAATAGAAGAAATTCCTAAGGAATTAGAAAAACCTATTTCGTCAACCATGATAGATATGAAAAGACCACCATCACCATTTTCTCAGAGAATATTGATACAAAAATTAGACCAAAAATTCTCAGGATTTATAGAAGAATTGAAAGACAAACCTAAACAGAAGAGTAACCTAGAACAATTTGATCCAAAATTTGAATTATCTAGAGAAAATCTGATCCAATATTTTGGAGATCTTAAAGTATCATACAAAGATCCATTTCATATAAAATTTAAGGATGATATTATTATGCTAATTGAGAAAATCATTTGAAGAATATTGGAGCTTGAAAGAAACATGAGGAAAAATGATATGAATCAATTTGAAAAGGAAAAATTGAAAGAAAAATTAAAATTTGAGCATTTTGTAGGAAACTATGGATCTGGAAAAGATTGTGTGAATGATCAAAGATTACTTAAATGGAATTTTGATCCAGAAGGAATCATTTATCAGGCTGGGTTGTTAAACTAAGTGCTTATGGGAGGGAATCCATAGTTATCAGTGTGGTTTGATTTAGTATAATTGCGAGTCGTGATTGTTTGTGTAGTATTGTGTTTGCTTTAGTGTGTATTGATTAGTTTGATTGATGATTGGTGAATGTTTGGATTGTTAGTGGTTTGATTTGATCATCGTGTATCATGAGGGAGGTGATTTCTTAACTTCTTATTATGGCTAGACTTATATATTCTCTTATAGTAGTTGGATTGATGAGTCCACCATGACTTTGGTCTCACCCAGACTTGAGTTTTACAAGAGACATCATCAATTTTAACAGGGACAGTTCCATCTCAATTTTGTTACTTCCTTCTCTGACGTTATTTTTATTTGATAGGAGTCACAAACCTATTAGATGAGTAAAAAGTGGATGAAATCACACTTCCTTATAAATGTTAGAGGTGCTTAATTAAAAGGATGTGGTGATGCCTGAGGTTGGTGCACATGAACCAATATGTCAGGGATAATCTTATTTTTTGGATGATACTCTATAAAATAATTTAAAAAGTACCCAATATATTTTTTTAGTGATTCTGTTATAAATTGAAAGTAAGTTAGAAAAATGTTATGAGTTAAAGGAAAAATTAACCTCATTTAATATGTGTGCTGTGTTTGTGTTTTATGATTTCTTTTGTGTTACAACTTTATATAGAACTTGAAGAACATATTTATATTCTTATGCTGATACCTATTATACTAGTTAGACTTTTTCAATTTCATTCTGGCATTTTTAATTTAGATTTATTTTCTGCTACACCTTTTCTATCCTGATGAATACTTGTAGATCTTTTTTATAGACATTTGTAGTAGACATAATTTCAGAACTATTATTCTTTCTGCTTATATTTTTTGTATTGAATGTTAAACATATTTAAAATCAAGTTTGGGGGTAGGAAAAAAATTAAATTTTAAAGTTAGTATACTTCCTTTTAGTTTAATATTATTGCAAGCATGTTTTAGGTTAGATTTACTTTCTTCTACATTTATTCTATCCTAATTATGCATGTATATGAATTTGATTTGATGTTATAGTAGTTAGTATATTTAGCTTTTACTTATACATCCTATAGTATTTTATGTAATTGATTGCAAATTTTTTAAAAAATTAAGTTTAGGGGGAGGAAGAAAAAAAAATTCAATGTTAAACTTTCTTTACCTTCAAAGAAGCTGCAAATTAAGTTTATTCTAATTTTTGTTATGTGGATTTATTTTATGATTATTAAAATTTTAAGTATAGAAATGCAATAGGAAAAGTTAGTAAGGACTTTAGTAAAAAGAATGAAACTAAAGTTAAGATGTTTAGTAAAGAATAATAGGAAAATGATTTTACTATTTATAGTAGAAAGAATTAAATTTTTGAAAATTAAGGATTTTTAGAATAATATTTTTCAAAGAATTTAAACATTATTATAAATTATTTTCCAATACTACATTATAAGTTAAGGAAAGAAAATATGTTTTTAACTTTAGACAAGAGAAAGTGAAATTCAAAATCAGTAAAGGCCCCTATCCAGATATAGTAATCCTCTCCTAGAAAAAGAAAATTAAAAGTAAAAGAAAAAGCAAAGGAAAAAGAAAAAAAGAAATAAATAAAGAAAAAGAAAAGTATGAAAAAGGGAGGAGAAGCTTGCAGATTAGGACCTAATTAAAAATTGATTTCACTTGAATCTTTTTGTCGGCGTTATTTTTGTTGATGGGAGTTGCTCGTAAGAAGCTGTCAGTCACCAGAATCGAAATCCCATCGCTTGCTTTGAAAGGACATTTTAATGTTTAGAAAAATATGAAATCAAACTGGCCCATATTTTTCATAGTTTAAATGAAAGAGCGTTATACCTCAAATCCTGTATCTATCCCAAATGATAAACACAAGACATGAGAATGAGGCTCGATCAAATAAACTAAGAAATATATGACATCCGTTTGGTCTGCAAAACCTTTTTATTTGCCGACAATTTTTCCTATTTAATATGAAGAATTACATAGGATTTATATTAAATTGCATTCAAGAAAACTTCCTATAAGGGCAAGCCCCTATAGTTAATTACATCTTAAATGACCAAAGTCATCTAAGAAAACTCTCGATAAAAATTAAGAAATATTATCTTTAAGGAATTCAAAGGAAAGGACTTTTCAATGAAATCAGACAAGGAGGTGTGAAAGGGAAGTGTTTCCAATTTGGAACATTTTTATTGTGGAATCCAAAGGAGAAAGAACTAGGGGATGACATAGATATGGAGGAGAACCTCGGTGCCTTCCCAGTCTATCCTATTTTTTGGCTAAATTTTTTAGGAGAAAAATTTAAGTGTTTCATCCTGCCAATTTTATTAATTCAGGGCTTACATTTGTGTGAAGCAATCACACAAATAGCCTGGAAGATGTGAGGATTTAGGTCGCGAAGGACGACAACCTTGGAATCCTAAAACGAGTTAGGGTTTAGATTATACAACAGAGCTACACAAATGCCTAAAGATAAGTTGAGAATTTATGTTGCATCAAGCAATCAACCTCGAAGTCCTATTGCTTTGTTATTTAATTCTAAGGAAAGAAGTTGGCTTAGCTGGGGAAGACATGTTTTGCTGTTGAAGATGGCCGCGCTGCCCATATTGCTAGCTCCAAGTTCCTTATTATGACGAGTTTAAGTTTTCTAGGATGTCAAGTTATGATGTCAAATCAGGTGGCCCTATGGTTGAAGTTCTTTAAATTTTATGGGGCATGTTAAAGTTGATTAGAGCGACACCGGTTAGGATCCTACGGTTCCCTTGTTACGGCATCACTATTTTTTATTTGATTCACTCAGTCCAAATGAATTTACTAAACTCAACTTAATGAGTTTCATAATTTCATTTAGATTGTGGGAAGTCTCGTTAGCAACCGTAGGTTACCTCCTCCGAGGGGTTCCTGATCATTTGATAGAGATGTCTTAATTTAGTTATATTTGTTGTTTTGCGTGATGTTTGTGATTAAATTTTAAGTTGTTTTATATTTTGAATGTTCTGGGGGTTAATTTTATCTTGGTTAATTTTAGTTTTAGTTTTGGTTTTGGTTTTGTGGTTATCCTGATAGTTTTAGTTTTCATGCAGGGTGACATCATTGTTTAGCATGCAAGTTTTGTAAGTATAAAAAGTACAATAAAGACAACACTGTAAACTATTAAAAGTGTGCTTGGCGAGTCTTCTGTTTCCACCACCTGAAACTCAAAATGCATGTTAGGGCATTTTATATGAAGCAGGAAAGTAAGGTTTTGGTAGTTTTCATAACCCTAGGTCATATCTTGGTGGGTCCTTAAGAGTTTGATTAAGGATGATTTTGTTAAGCAAATCACATTAAGTTAGTAGACCTCTGAGGTATCCAACAAGTTAGGAGAAAGAAGCAGGCCCATGCTTCCCCCTCACTACCTGATGAAAGGCCTCGAGCTCATTTAAACTTATTGTGTTGCTTAATAATTCACCTTATGAACACCCTAATGCTCAATGAACATTGATGTCCTAATTATCCCTAAGAGTAACGTAATTATCATTTGTAATTTAATTTTGAAAATTACGTAAATGAAGGCCCTTAAAAGGGGCAAGCCAATGTTGTTGGAACACTTAGTCAAATTTTGGTCCTAATGGGGCTTGTGGTGTTTTAAAGGTCTTATATTTTAGCTATGTTTGCTTTTCTAATGCTCATTTAATCAGTCTCGATTTAACTTAGATCACTACTAAGCCCTTAAGACCTAAGTGGGTGTCTTAATTAATTCTAAAAAGATTAAGTTTTAGGTGATCATGATTCATTATTTGAATTTCATTTGAACACCAAATAGGGTATTAAATTGATTAATTATGGACTTCAAAAGTCGTACCCCTAAGTCCTAGGTTCCTTTAATTTTAATAATTTAGAATTTATTAATTTATCCTTTTAATTAGGAAAGTGAGGTTGGTTTCTACCAATTAAAACCCTTTTAATTTCAATCATCCAAACAAGTTAATTAAGATCAGAGGTTGTCGGTTTTCCTCCTTGAATTAAGCCTAAATGTTAATTAAAGCCAAATTCCTGAGATTACCCTTTTGCCCCTAAAGCTCTAACACTTCATAATTTGTCAAATTCAAATCAAATGACTTTAAAAATTTTATAATACCCCATTCTTGGGTCAATAAATACATCAGAGGAGAAAACGTTATTTTTCAAAATTTAATTTAATTTATATAATTATTTTTATGCAAAAATAGAATTTTTCAAAGAAAATTTGTTAACTTGACCAAATTGAAGCCTAATCACTTAAAGTTTTTACTGGAGGTAGACCTAGACCAAAGAGTCATTAGCAAAAAATATCATGATTATTTTAATTTTATTTGAATTATTATAAATATTTTAATTTCTAGGAAATTTATTAAATATAAAATATTTTAAGTCGGGAAAAGTAAGTTTTGTATTTTTGAAAAATTTCCTTGAGGTCAGAGAACCCAAAGAAGCAATTTTTGTCTTTTTTTTTTTGTTTTTTCTTTGATTTATTGGAATTATTTTAGTAGAAATCCATTTTTTAGCCTTTAAAAATTATTTTAAGCTTCAAAATACTATATCTTTATTTATAAAATTAGGAAAAATGCTCTAATTATTTATAAGTGCTTAGAAAATAATTTAGAACATTTCCATGAATTTTATTACTTTTGTGATTTTTATAAATTTTTAATTATTTAAATATTTAAAATAGCCTTAAAAATGAAGTTTTTATTTTAAATTATATTTTATTTTTAAAAAATTTCCCTGATCACAGAGAGCTCCAAAAATAATTTTTCATAATTTTTGTGTTATATTTTGATCATTAAAAAATATTTTAGTGCCAAAAAAGATATTTAACTTGAAAAATTAATTTAGGCCATCAAATGGACTCAAAATGCTTTGAAATTTTTATGGGGATTTCTCTGAATCTTAGATAATAGTGTAGATAAAAAATCAAGTCATTTTGATGTTTGTGTTTTCTAGAATTAATTATCTTAATTTTTTAGGGTTTAAGAAGATTAGGTTCATTTTAAATAACTTGACTCATGAGAAATTTTCCTAAGGGTTCTAAAGTCATAATAAATATTCCAAAATTTTCTTGGATTTTTCTAGCCATCATGCTAATTATCATGATTAATTTAAGAAAATAATGTGCATAAACTTGAAAAATATGGATCTCTGTCTAAAGGTCACCTCTGACTTTGGAAAAATCAGAGAATGTTCCCCTTGATAGAGGCTACAATATGCAAAAAATTCAAGCCATGGTAAAATGCCTATATGCATGGAGAATTATAACACTTAAGATAGTGATTAATTAATTAAAATAAAACATGCATTGAATGGACTTCAAATTATTTCCATATTGTTCTCCTCTATTCACTGAGCAAGAGTGTTTTTTTGCTTTATTTTTGTGATTTTTCTACACCAAGATATGGATTTTTGAAGTTAGGGAGTATTTTCTGAATTATTTAAATCCCTATTTTTGTATTTAAATGTGTGGTGCTGACTAGATCCTAGTCAGCTCCGAAGCTCCAGGCAGCGCGCTCCTTTTTGACGTTGTCATCCACGCTAATATACATGTGTCCTACAGTTCATGTAAAGAAGTGTTGTCTGGATTCATCTTGACCGTTCATCCGATACATGCTCGATCAAACGACACTCTGTCATCATCCCCAATGGCCTAGCCCGAGAACCATCCATTCTTAAGGCTTGATATCTCCCTCGTTTCTCAACCAAATTGAATGATTTTTTTTAAATGCTCGTCTAGACTAGAGGAACATATCCATATGGTTAAGATGCCATGAAATTAAGCCCAAGCAAATAGAGAATCAAAAGAGGCTAAAGATGATGAGGAGTTCAATACCTTTGCTCTGAGAAGGGAAACTTCAATCAGAGATGCTTGGCATGTTTTTTGGAGTCCAAGGAGGCTAGAGATTGAGCTTCTTACTATGGTGTAAGGTCTAGGTATGAATTCGACCAAGGATGATTTCAGGTGTTGGTCTAGAGTTATGTTAAGGGCTCTGTGGAAGGGGGATTTAATGGGGCTTTGTCTTCTTTCAGTGTTGTGAAGGTGTGGGTAAGTTTAATTTTAATTTGGTGGACAGTGGAGGTGTATTAAGCTTTGTCCTGGTTTTAGAGAAGGACAGAAGTTTGAGCTCAAAATTGAGCTTCCACAGTGGGGATTAGTGGGGGAAGATGGTTGTATTGCACTGAGGAGGTCTCAAGGAAGCTTTGTGAGAGATTTAGGAAGCTCTCTTAGAGAAAATTTTAGCACTCCCTCCATGGCCGTGGAGGTGAGATTTTATAAAAATGCCTAAGGGGTGGCTGTCATGGCCAATTGGGGGGTGTAATGTGGTGCTTAGGTGGAGGGCAGAGAGGCTCTAACATTTCATTTAGGTGAGGTGGCCTCTAGGTTTGAAATAGGTGAAGTTTAAGATGAGGTGGCCCTCAATTTTATCTTCTATGATGACTAGGCCGGCTAGCCAAGGTAGGGGGAGGTGGCTAGAAGCTCAGAGAACCCAGGGGAATCTGTCACAGCAATTTAATGGGCTGAGATTTAGTTTTGGCAAAAAAATCTTAAGCTTAAGCAAATAATGGAATCAATTCCCTTAAATTAAGGGACCATTGGTCCATGGCTCGCTTAGCTTGGGTTAGGTGAGTTTTAGCTCAATCTTAGGGCCTAACTAATGGCTGTGGAGTCATTAATTTGATGGTTTTATGGTGGTTAGGCTACATTTAGTGCATGGGTCCAAGTGGGTGCAAATGACCAAAAATTGGATTTGGGCTAGGCTATCCATGTCAATTGGTCCAAATAAATGTTTCATTTAGTGTAAGTAATTGTAAGGAACAATTTTTGTGAAGGACAAAAAGGGTTTTGAGTTCAATTGGAGGGTCAAATTGAAGGATTTTGGAGATTCGGTCAATTTGGGCATGTTGGGCTAGACTTGGGTCTAGATTGGGCTAGCCTTCGGCTAAGTCAAAATTGATTATTGAGAAAGGTCAATAGGAATGCCATGAAGAGTTTTCAACATGAATTGGGTGCCAATTTTGGGATTAAGGCAATCAATTTGATGAAATTTGAGGACATAGCCAATTTGGTGCAATTTGGGGATTTTGGACTTAAGTTGAAATTAAATGAAATTGAGACTTTAACAAGGCCAATTTATGGTCAATTTTGATGTGTATTAATGTTATAAAGAGTTTTCAACATAAACGAAAACCAATTTATGGGGCTATGGATTCAATTTGGTGAGATTAGGTCATGTGCCCAAAATTGGGTGTTTGACCTATATCAAAATTGGGCTCAAAGCATGGGCCAATTGAGCTTGGATTTGGTTTATTTTGGTCAAATTGAAGGTAAATTTGAGTTTGAGATTGAAATTTGGTGAGATTGGGATCAAATTGATTGACATTTGAGTTGAATTTGGGGAAATTTGGGCCTTTAAAGGTAAATTGGGGGTTTTGATCAAAGATGGTTAAATGCCAATTTGGGAAATATGGTAGTTGATAAAAATGAAATTCGGAATATTTGTAATATTTTGGAAATTTTTGGGTTCTTTTGGAATTTTTTGAATTTTGGTCTAAGGAGGGATATTTTGGTAATTTGGCATTTTTTTGGTGATTTTGGGTCATTTGGGTATTTTTAAAAGGTTTGAAATGATTTTTGAACAAATTTGGGTATTTTGGATAAATTTTGGGAATTTTGACCAAATTTAGTGTTCAAGTGTACTTAGGTAATTTGGGTAGGTTTAGGGATAAAAGGTGAGGTTGAGTATTTTGGGTAAAATTGGGGAACTAACCACCAAAAGTAAGCCATGGACTAATGGAAACTCCATTTGGGTCTTCTATGTACTGGTCTTAGCTAAACCCTAGCCTAGGGCTAGTAGGTTTAGGTGACCATCTACATGAGTTTCCTAAAGGCTCAAGGGACCAAAGTCAGGAAATTTTGGGTTTAGGCTAGTGAGTGTTGTGAGTGAAGTGAGTGCCTTAGCTCTAGACCAACATCTAAAGCCAACTCTAAGGCCAAATAACCCTATAAGAACTCTCCTTGAGTTCCTCCGTAATGAACCCACCTACTAAGTGCTAGAGGTTAGGAGCAATATGTGGAACTTCAAGTTGAGTAAAGAAGAGTTTATAATTTCTAATAGTGAGGGTGTTTTTCTCTAGTTCTCTAAGAATAGTCAATAGAAACTTCCTATAGCTAGACCCTAGGCTACTAAAGAGAAAGACTAGACCCCAACCAAAAGTGAGGTCAAAAAATGGACCCCCAATAGGTGTGGTGTGCTGGGCAAAGCACACCGTGCGTATTGGCGTTGACCGACGAGATCAACAAAACCAATACGAACTCCTAAGTCAAGAGACATAGAAGGAGTGTATAGTTGTGTGTGCTATTTGTTTCCACTGTAAAATATAGCAGGTGAATATTTGATTAAATTCAAGAAATAGAGACTCTCGCGGGGATTGGAGAGTGAATTTTGAGTTATGTGATTTCAGGAATTTATAGAGGATGTGAATCAGTGTGTATGTGCTGACCCCGAGGGGATTTGAAATTTAGGTATCAATTTCAGAAGAGAGTCAGAAGTTTGGGACCGACCATGAAAAGAGAGGAATCAAAAGTTAGGGGCTGATCCCAGGATAAGGATTGAAAGTTAAGAATCGATCACAAGAGAGAGCGTCGGAAGGTAGTGATCGACCTCAAAAGGGTGAAAAAGAAATTAGGGACTGATTCAAAAATGAGAATTGAAAGGTAAGGATCAATCTCAAAAGAGAGCGTCAGAAGGTAAGGACCGACCTTAAAAGGGGTGAATTAGAAGGTAGTGACTGATTCAAAAAGAGAAATGACAGATAAAGGTCAATCTCATAAGAGAGCTTCAGAAGGTAAGGACCGACCTCAAAAGGGGTGAATCAGAAGGAGTGACTGATTCAAAATGAGAATTGATTGGTAAGGGTCAACCTCAAAAGAGAGCATCGGAAGGTAAGGACTGACCTCAAAAGGGGTGAATCAGAAGGTAGTGACTGATTCGAAATGAGAATTGACAGGTAAGGGTCAATCTCAAAAGAGAGCATCAGAAGGTAAGGACCGACCTCAAAACGGGTGAATCAGAAGGAAGTGATTGATTTAAAATGTGAATTGACAGGTAAGGGTCAATCTTAAAAGAGAGTGTCAGAAGGTAAGGAATGACTCCGAAGGTAATGAATCAGAAGATAGTGACTGATTCGAAATGAGAATTGACAGGTAAGGGTCAACCTCAGAAGAGAGCGTCGGAAGATAAGGACAGACCTTGGAAGGGTGAATCAGAAATTAGGGACTGATTCAAAAATGAGAATTGAAAGGAAAGGATAAATCTCAAAAGAGAGCGTCGGAAGGTAAGGAACGAACTCGAAAGGGGTGAATCAGAAGGTAGTGACTGATTCGAAATGAGAATTGACAGGTAAGGGACAACCTCAAAAGAGAGCGTCAGAAGGTAAGGACCGACCTTGAAAAAGGTGAATCAGAAGATAGTGACTGATTCAGAATGAGAATTGATAGGTAAGGGTCAATCTCAAAAGAGAGCTTCAGAAGGTAAGGACCGACCTCGAAAGGGGTGAATCAAAAGACAGCGACTGATTCCAAATGATAATTGACAGGTAAGGTTCAATCTCAAAAGAGAGCATCGGAAGGTAAGAACCGACCTTGAAGGTAATGAATCAGAAGGTAGTGACTGATTAGAAATGAGAATTGACAGGTAAGGGTCAACCTCAAAAGAGAGTGTCAAAGGGTAAGGACCGACCTCAAAAGGGCTGAATCAGAAGGTAGTGACTGATTTAAAATGTGAATTGACAGGTAAGGGTCAATCTCAAAAAATAGCGTCGGAAGGTAAGGACCAACCTCGAAGGTAATGAATCAGATGGTAGTGACTGATTCAGAATGACAATTCTACAGAGTTTGTAGTGTTTAATTCAAATGCATGTGTCGTATGTAAAGATTGACATTGTTGAGGAGGATTTGTGGAAATTTGTGAAATTCTGCGGGGATGTGAAGAAAATTAGTGGAGATAAAGATAGTTGTGTTGTGCGAGCAAAGAGTAAGAAACTCCAAAATCGAGAGAATCCACTCAATAAATTTGTTTTATTTTCTTGTTGTTTTTATCATATTTAATTTTCAAAGATATGTTTTTCAAATTTTAATTTTAGTTGGTTGATTTTTTAAAAGAGATATTATTTTATTTAAATTTATCATAATTTATATTCTTTTCGTCATTTTTTATTTGAAAGTTTCTTTTTTTATCATTAAATGTTTGTTGTTTTGTTCTTCGTTCATTGTAGTTGCGAACCAACGCATGGTCCAATGGCTTTTATCCATCGCACCAAGAAGGGAAATTGAACAATCAAACGAATTTCTTGAAAGGAATTTCATTAATCAGCTTCAATAAAATGTTACAGATGAAAAGTAGGTAAATGCCTGAAAAAGAGTACAATATGAAAACTGCATGAAGGTACATCCGGAATGTGTCATGTCGAGCACATATCATGGACTGATCATGTCTGATACATATCATATCTATAATGTAGTAGTTAAGAAAGAGAAAACCTTGGAATATTTGTCCCCTTGCGTAGTGAGCTCGTGATCAAGTTGACCTTATGAGCCACATTCTAGGACAAGAGTTACCTTCACGTGCGCCTAGAGGTGCAACCTTCTCATAGCATATACGGCAGCAGTTCTTCGAGTTCAAGATCTGACTGAAATCCAAATGGTATTTTGTTGTTGTTCATCCATCGGAAAGTCACAGACACACTACGGGGTTGTACTTCGGGAATGCAGTGCTTGGCAATGTTTGCACTATTGCCTTTTAGAACAAGCACTGAACAAACCGACAGAGGAATCTCTACAGATTCTCTAAATTCTCCGGGATCGATGACATCGATTTCCTTCCCAAATAAAATATTGCTTTCACTCATGATTGAGACTGTGCAAAAGGGTCTTGCGAAATCATGATAATTAATGTGAGAAGGTATGCAATCTCACTCGTCATATATGTTGATGATGCAACTGTTTGGAATGCAGTCAACGGGCAGTATGTTCCATCGAACCATTCATTTAATCATCCATTTGAACATCAGGGGTAGCGGATCCACTTGTTCATACCTGAGAATTCCGGGAGGATTTTCTTGCCTCTCTTTCGTGAAATTATAGCAGCACCCACATTGTATTATAATCCTTCCCTTTCCTCTCATCCATTTTCATGGCTCAGAGTAGCTTCTTTCCATGAGCAAGCCTGTTCGACCTCGTCTCTTAAGTCAAAGATACAATCCAGAATGCTTTGTTCATCTTTTTTTCTGAAAAGAGCCTGGTATACAATTCCAATCCTTCCAATATGTTGACGAGTTCTCCACGAACTTCTTCGTAGAACTTAAAGCTTCTTTTGTTGACTTTGATGATTTTATAATATTCTGTTGTGCTGAGGATGGGCGGCTGGCGTGGATATTCCCTCACTTCATTGTTGACAGGAATCCACACTAATGTCGGTGTTACCTCTAATGGGATGTATGACTCGGCGTCCATCAGAACATATGGCTCAGTATACCGTGGGTCATATTATTCTATACCCATTGGGATGTATGCCCCCTCCATCTGGCAATCGCTAGTCTGAGATTTCTCTTCATTAGAGGCATATTCTTCAAGAGTGATGAAATGCTCCAAGTGCAGGATATTACAGTCCAGACATTCGACAAAAGCTCTTGTAGCTGACGTTTGTGGTTGTACTTCAACCTTGCAAGTAGGGCAACCCGCACAAAGGTCATCAAACGCTGGCGGTACTTCTGGTTCGTGAACATACCCAAGCTCCTCATCTGTGGTGGGCAGGCTGGAAGAATTTTCCTTCATATCTGTTTCATAGATGTGTCCCTTTAGAATGGGGATGAGTTGGCTTTTTATTTGTTGTTGACGTCTCTTTTCTTCTCTCAGGAGAGCTCTGTGCTTACGGCAGTTGGCATTTCTCTGTTGAGTCCTCCATAGCAAAGAAACAGTATCCTATCATTGTTAGCAGGAACCAAGTTTTCGACCGGAGTGGCTACCTTGGATGATAGACGGCTGGTTTCTTCCATGGGATCGTGTTGTCTTATCACCTCTTTCCCCTTCAGCGAGGGATTGCTTTTGGATCTGAATTTCAGAAGTGAGGGCAGTCCCTCCTTTTCTTGTCAACTGACTACATCCATTAGAGGACCTTCTTAGCCCATGTCAATTTCATTGAACTCCATGTCGAAGTCATCAATGCCACCTTGTGGTGACATCACCTCATTAAGTGCGAGGTTTTAACCATCCTTGAAGGCAAAGATTAGCTTTTGACCTGACATTTTTTTGGAGACGATAGAAAAAATATTTTTTGGAGACTACATCCATTCAGTGAGCTAAAACTTAGCGTGAACAAGAACAAAACAGAGTTTTTTAGTTAGAAGAAATTTTAATTTATTTTGGTGAAGAAGTTATTTATTTATGTATTTATTTTGTTTAATTTAGTAGAATATTAAATTTAAACTTAAAGGTAGAAAAGAGAATTGCAGTGTGTAATTTTCCAAATTCTTATTAAATTAATGTTAATTACAATATTTTTTGGACCTAGTCACAGACTTCTGGCCACATAGAAAACCCCAAAATGATGAAAATTTTACAATTTTCAAATCAAGCGGTGATAAGCAATGTCAAGTTGCATAGTATGTTTTCAGGTATCGTCTGTTGATTGGTAGCATGGGTCTTTTACCCCTGAAGTCCACTAACTGATACGCTCCTCCTATGTAAACCTTTTCAACGACAAATGGTCCCTCCCAAGTTGGCTCGAATTTTCCACCCATCTTGCGGTGTGTAAGAATAGGCCTTTTGAGCACGAGGACGAGGTCAACAACTTTAAATGTCCTTGGGCGGACCAATATGTCGTGAGATTGCACCATCTTTTCCAGGTAAAGCTCCAAATGTTATTGTGCTTCAAGCCATTTTCCTTCAAGATTCTCTAGTTCTTCAAGTCTGAGTTTTGCACTTTCCTCTATTGTAAGTTGATTCGCGATTGCGACTCTGAGAGACGGCGTCTGAATTTATAGTGGCAGTATGGCTTCTGACCCGTACACAAGCATGTAAGGTGTACACTGAGTGGGAGTCCTGAATGTTGTCCGGTAGGACCACAAAGCTTCTAGCAATTTGTTGTGCCAATCTCTTTCATTTTCATCGAGTGTTTTCTTCAAAATCTGTACCAATGTCTTGTTGAAGGCCTCAGCCAATCCATTTGATCTGGGTTAGTAAATTATAGAGTATCTCTAACCTATTACATGTCATTGACAAAGTTTTTGATTTTTGTACTTTTGAATGTCATCCTGTTGTCGGAGATTACTCTACGTGGTACACTAAAATGGTAGACCATTTGACTTTTAAAGAATTGGAGGACATGTTGTGTTGTAACCTCTCGTAGCGGTACTACCTCTGCCCATTTAGAGAAGTAATCTGTAGCGGCGAGAATAAATTTGTGTCCCTTCAAAGATGGAGGGCCTATCGGACCTATTATGTCCATGTCCCAACAATTGAATGTTCAC
This sequence comes from Phalaenopsis hybrid cultivar, assembly GCA_002079205.1. Classification (NCBI taxonomy): domain Eukaryota; kingdom Viridiplantae; phylum Streptophyta; class Magnoliopsida; order Asparagales; family Orchidaceae; genus Phalaenopsis; species Phalaenopsis hybrid cultivar. Next base: position 89,969 of record JXCR01147529.1, on the reverse strand, counting down.
GAAGCAATAGCTGGGCGTAGCACATTTGGAAGTTGGTGCAAGACCACCCCACGCACTTCGCACTGGTGACATTTTTTTGTTGTCTCCATGTTGTCGGACATCATTGCTGACCAATAATATCCGAGTCTTTTGATCTTCAGCTTCATCTTCGGCCCTGACTGGTGAACGTCACACAATCTGGCATATACTTCTTCGATAATATTTCATGCTTCAGCTTTGCTTAGGCATCGTAGCCACATCTGGTTGAACGATCTTCTGTAGAGGACACCACCAACAAAGGCATATGACATAACCCTTTTTGTGACGTGATGTGCCTCAGACTTGTTTAATGGCAATTTTCCACTAGGCAAATATTTTATTAATGGCCTACACCAATCTTCATTGATATCTGTAACTGCAATTGTTGTTTCCTCCTCTCTGAGCTTGTGTAGAGTGTTGAGGTCGATTTGAGATAGAACTTGTCTTCCTTGTACTGTGATTTCAATGGAATCCTCCGGGGGACATGCCAATTCTTTAGCGAGTTTTGCTAGTGCATCAACATGGGCATTTTCTCCCCAAGGAATCTGATAGAAAGTCATATTGGGAATCTGTTCCAATGGCTTCATCATGTATTGGTGGTATTCGGCTAGTTTTGATTTCAAAATTTTGTATTGTCCGGCGACTTGCTGGATGACAAGTTGAGAGTCGCCTTACATGGCAATATCTATTATGTTCATTGAAATTGTCAATTCTAATCTGGTGATAAGGGCTTCATACTCGGCTTAGTTGTTTGTGCACGGCTCTATTAGGTGGTATGAGAACCTTAACATACCTTTATCTGGCGTGATAAAGATCAAACCGATAACTGCTTTGTCTGGTATAACTTTTCTGGCTGATGAAGCACCGTTGAAGTACATTTCCCAGCGTTGCACATTAAAGAATTCCATTTGTAATACTTGTTCATCTGGTAGTTCGTCGTTGAGAGGGGACCCAGCCACAATTGGGTATGCAACGAGAAAGTCAGCTAGAATCTGTCACTTGATAGTGCAGAGGGGAACAAAAGTTATATCAAATTGCAATAAAATCATTGACCATCTTGCTAGACGTCCAGAGAGTGTTGGTCGGGTCATCAAAAATTACAATGGATTAACTTTCGAGATTAGTCTAATTTTATCCGAAAGCATGTAATGTCTAAGCTTTTGGGCGGTAAAAATTAATGTCAGACAATGCTTCTCAATAGGTGGATACCTCATCTCCGCTGGTATTAGACGAGGACTTAAGTAGTAGAGTATGTTTTCTTTACCCTCATCGTTGACTTGGGCTAAGAGGGCTGCAAGAGAGTCGTCTAAAGACGCGGTATAAAGTATCAAAGGTTTCCCTGGGATAGGGGCTGCCAAAACAAGAGGTGTCATTAAATATTGTTTAACGTCCTCGAAGGCCTACTGACATTTCTCTTCCCAAATGAATTTGGTGTCCTTTTTAATTAATGCATAGAAGGACTGACACCTACCTAAGAGATTAGAAATAAAGCGTCTCAGATATGCCAACTTCCCCTGGAAGGAACGTAGTTGTTTCAAAGTTTTAGGAGGCTTTTTCTAAGATGGCTTTAATCTTATCTGGGTCGATCTTGATTCCCCGATGACGGACAACGAATCTTAGAAACTTCCCAAAGGTAACTCCAAAGGCACACTTTAAGGGATTCATTTTATGTTCATATCATCCTAAGCGTTCAAACACGATCCGCAAATCGTACAAATGGTCTATTTTTTGTTTATTTTTTATGACCAAATCATCCATGTAGCATTCTACTTGATTGTGAATGAAGCCATTAAAAATCTTTGTTATTGCTTATTGATATGTTGCTCCAGCGTTCTTAAACCCAAATGGCATCACTCTATAGCAGAAAATCCCAATCAACGTTCTGAAGGCTGTGAGGGCTACATCTTCAGGAGCCATCTTAATTTGGTTATACCCCGACGATCCATCCATGAAGGAGAAAATTTTGTGTGTAGAAGCGATATCCATCATTTATGTTATTGGTAGTGGAACTCGTCTTTCGGACATGTTTTATTTAGATCTCTGAAATTGACACAAAAGTGTACCTGTTCATTTTTCTTCTTTACTGGAACAATGTTAGCTAACCATGTGGGGTACTGCTCTTCCTGCACAAAGTTAGAGTCTATTAATTTCTTCACCTCGGCTATGACTTGTTATTCTATTTCGAGTCACATTTATCTTGGGGCTTGTTTTACAGGAGTCATATCTTTGTCCACCCCGAGTTTATGAATTGCTACTTGTGCTGACAGTGCTGACTATTCATCATAACTCCAGGCAAAGCAATCTTTGAATTTTGTTAACAATTTGATCAATTATGAAGATTCTTCATCATTGAATAAAGAACTTATAAATTTAGGTCGTGTTGTTCTTTAGTCCCGAGGTTAAGTTCCCTTAAATCGTTGATAGTTGACTTGATTTCCTCCTCAATTTCTGGCAGAGCATCCTCTATTGGTTGATCATTAGAGTCATCCTCTATATTGAGGCAATCCTCTCCTGATTCATTAGTAACAACCATACAAAATTCTGAATCATCAAATGGCCCCACTGTACCAAATCCGAGACCCACTTTTGAGTTTGGAGTTTGACTTTTAACATTTCATAATTTTTCAAAAAGTTGTAGTTTACCTTTTGGCATTTGCTTTGGCAAATGTCCCTGTTGAATTAACTTTCGTACATAAGGCGAAAAGTAACCAAATGGTAATTCCATTAATTTGTTAGGCTCATCATCCAAATTTACATGATTTTTAAGATTATTAGAGGTAGAAGCACGGTAAAATTTGATCGGCTTTGAACCAACACTACGGACTTCCTTGACCCCTATTAATTCATTAGTATCAACATCCAAATTTACATGTTTTTCAAGCTAAGTAGAGGTAAGGCGAGAAGTAACCAAAAGATAATTCCATTAATTCATTAGAATCAACATCAAAATTTACAGGTTTTTCAAGCTCAGTAGAGGAAGAAGCGTGGTAAAATTTGATCGACTTTACCCAACACTATGGACTTCCTTGACCTCTAAACTCTCAACCTTTTGAGGGAGAATCGGAGTGAGGATCATAACAACACTACGGACTTCCTTGACCTCTAAACTCTCGACCTTTTGAGGGAGGATCGGAGTAAGGGTCAAAGTATTAACATAGTGGTTTATCCGATCATACATTGTTTCATATTCAGTTTTCTCTGTATCTTCTAAGGATATCTTATACTGAGGTTTATTCTATTTTGTTATCATTATTTCATCTTCAGAACTGTCTTCATCATCAATGTTTATGGTTGGTCTAGTCCATTCAATGATTAGGTTAGTTCTTGCTCGTCTACGTCCCCAGCCTCGACCTTGGGTGCGCGAACTAAAAGAAGCTAAACTAATATTATGTAGAAGGGTGGCAGAAGATCGTTGAAGCGGAGTTGAATGGCCTCCTTTTTGTGAGTTTTCTGAATCTTCATTTTTATTTGTCAGAATCTCGCACGAGAAGACAGTTTTCTTTGGTGGTGCGTAGTAGGCAGCATCTTCATGAATACCGACTTCATGAATTGAAAATGGTTGTAGATCTCCTTTTATGTAGTATTCTTGTCCTTCTTTGTAGTATTTGATGCACTGGTGTAGAGATGACGAAACCATGTTGTGTTCATGAATCAATGGTCGGCCAAGTAGAGCGTTAAAAGAGGTCTCGGCATCGATGATATGAAATTTGGAGGTTGTTGCTAGTTCTCCAACCTCCATAAGCAATGTAATGGATCCAATGGCTCTTTCTCCCTTTTGGTTGAATGCTCTTAGCATCATTTTATCTGTCATAAGATCTTAGGCTTCGATGTTCAAATAGGTCAATGTCCTTAAGCTCATAAAGTTGAGAGATGCTCCTGGATCTACCAGAACTATAGATAATACAAATCTATCGATGTTGACGGAGATGTAGAGTGGTCGATTGTGGTCAATGCTACCAAGCAGCAAATCTTCATCTGTGAAGGTTACCTCTGATTGTTCTTTCAATGAGCAAACTTCATCTGAGGATGTGTTGGCCAACTGAGCTAGACAAATCTCTGGGTCAAACAAAGCTGTAACCAGAGCTTCTCTCATCTCCTATGACAGGATCAGAGCATCATAAATGCTTAGTCAAGCCGGCAACTTCCTAAGATGAGCTAGCACATTGTAATCCAATTTGTATGGTCATCCAATTTTTCCTTGGGGATGTGTTTCTTCCACTAGTGGAGGCGGAGGTAGTTCTTCTCGAGTTACTATATATTTTCCTTTATCTGTAGGAGTTATCCTTGGGAGCAATACTTTCCCGTTCCTTAAGTTTATTTATGTTATCTCTTCTTCTTGAGGTATCATTGTTGAATCTTCCGATGTTTCTTCTTTGTCGAAAAGATCTAAGTAAAACCAATATGGGGGAACCACGTCTGAGGATCCAAACAAACATTTGGCAAGTTTCTTAGAACTTTTTGCCACATTTCGCTATAATGGTGTTTCTAATGATGATGTTAGGCTTAGGCTTTTTTACTTTTCCTTGAGGGATAAACCCAAAATGTGGATAAATTCATTAACACCTAGATCTAATTAGAATGTGGAATGAAGTAGTGCAAAAATTGCATATATATTCATGTTTTGAATTGTGTTATATGCTAAAAATTAACTTTAGGGGGGAGAAGAAATCTTCTTAAAAACCTAAATTTATTTGTCCTCAATAACATATATTTGAATTGTTTAATATTTAATTTTTAGGAATATGAAGTTAATTTAAAATTACTGCAATTTGTGAGAAAAGAAAAACATAGTTTCTTTATTTTAAGTTCTTTGTAAATGAAACTAGACTAGAGTTAAGATATCTTGTCATTCAAAAAATATAAAAATGAATTTTTAATTAATGTCGTAAAATAATTATATTTGAGAAATTAGGTAATCTTAGATATATACTTATTAGGAATTGATTCTTTAATAAATCTTTATTTTTACCTATTATTTATTATTTTTCTCAAGCCTAAGAAGCGAAGGGGTATGGTAGCTTTAACTTTAAGGAGAAATTAGTGGAATTCAAAATTATTAAAATGACATCCAAATATAATATCCTCCTTAAGATATGAAAAGGATTAAAATATACATACTAAATCAAGAGAAATAAAAAAAGAAAAAAATAAAGAGAAAGGAAGAAAATATTGAGGGTGGAGAAGTTTGAGAAGAAGTTTTATCAAATATGGTTTTACCCTATTTGGAGTTAAAGCTTTATTGCATTCCTAAGCTTGCTTGTATTTATAATGTACTAGTAACTATTTTAAGTAGAGAACTTAAATTCTATTTTTCTATCATCTAAGGTACCATAACTAACAAGTATTAATCACTTTATAAAAAAAATAAGAATTCATGTTTTCTTATTTGAATGAAAGATTTCTTATACCCTAGGATTATGCTTTTTTAGTTAGGTCAACTTACAAATACACCATGAATTTTCTAAGACAAAGTTGTTGATATTTTTAATGAAACACACTCCCTCAAATTAAATTATTATGATATTATTATTCTACTATTACTTGAGGACAATTAACCTTTAAGTTTGAGGGATTTTGATGTGTGAAAAGATTGCTTGAGTTCCTTTATTTTTTACACATCTTTATGGATGAACTAAACTTTTAAAAAAGGAATTTTTGGTTTTTTTCTTGCAGGTATAATAGGTCTTAGTTGTGGAGTGCATTGGAAGAGACATGGAGCAAAAAGGAGTTGAAATGGAGCAAAAGTCTATAAAGTGGGTTGGGACCTTGGTGCTACACTTCTTGGGCACCTAAGCACCAGAACCTAATTTGAGAAACTAAGAGGCCAGTTCCTAAGCGCCATCCACTAAGTGCCAAGGCCTCGGATGTAATGGTCAGGACCTACGTGCTAAAAAATTTAGGTGTCTAGGCACCAAAACCAAACTTGTGCAGTTACAACAATTTGATCCACTTATTTAAAGTGTTGTTTCAACAAACCATAGGCAATTTGAATAGAGGATAGTTAGAAGCTATTTAAGAAAGACTTAAAGACTAATATGGAGAGTTTTTTTCTTAAAAAAAATGAAACTTTGACAAGAGTTTAGAGAGCATTGGATAGAAAGACTTGGGGAAGTTCCACTAATCTTGAAAGAAATATTTTTAGAGTGGAAAGCTGGCTCTTAGCTAGAGAGAGTAAGTCTAGAGTCGGGAATTTTCCAGGAGCTTAGTGTTAATGTGAGGAGAGTTTACAGAAGAGTAGCAAGGTCATTTGTGGAGCATTCTCAAGGTGGTATTCAGAGAGAGACATAAGTATTATTGTGTAGTATTGTATTTTTCTATAAATACTTTAGTATGTGGATTCTCTTTGTTTCAATGAAGGCTTGTGGTGTTTTTTTCCCTATTCTTTCTGAGTAATCTCCTCTACCTTTCCTTGTAGTGATGTAGTAGAATGTGTGGGAATTTAAAATGATTTTAAATTGTCTTTAATCTTTTAATGCTATGATATTTCTTTTGCATTTCATTTACCTATCATTCTGATCAAATGATTTGTTAAAATCTATTGTGAACTCATAATTACTCGAGAAAGCTATATCATGAATAACTAGGAAGATCACGTTCAACTATAGGGTATGAAGAAAAAGTATGTTATAGGGAGATGTGAATTAATAGGGAAATAATGGTTTTTGGGTTCAAATTGGGGCTTAAGAAATTAAGGCTTTTTTAACCAAACTTTTGTATGCACCTGGGAGAGGGTAAAGAAGATAATTGCTTTTATTTGGCCGACCAGATGTAGTTCTATTGGTGGATAATAAAATAATTTAGTAGCATGTGTGTAAGTGTACATAAAAATGAGTGGTAAAAATATATGAATTGGGTGGTAGGTATGTAAATTTACTGTGTTTTGATAGCCTTTGTCAGACGGTCAATGTTTTTTGAAGCAATCAATCAGGAGCAATATCCAGTCGAAGGTAGCTAGTCAGGTGATAGTAGAAATGAGAAGCGATCTGAGTGCTTTGGTTGATGAGAAATTTGTTGTCCCGAGCCAAACAAAGTGGTACTTCTTTAGCATATATGATAGCGATTAAAAACTCTCTATATATCTTTAGGGAAAATTTGAGCAACAACAGAATGGAATTCAACTAGCCTCCTTCTTTGAAGGAGCATCTATAGTCAGCGGTAATTCCTTCAAAATTCACCACAAGCTTGAAACTTTCATTGTCTTTATCTAGAAATAACTACATCATTTTCCTCTTAGGCATGCAATCTTCACAACTGCCTTCCACGATTTGACCATCTAGCCTGCACATCCAAGATTCTACTGTGGATAATTTCTTCACCGATGCAACTGCTTGCGTCAACAGGCTTGGGAAGGATGTCTTCCAGCAAGGAGAAGACAACAAGATTGGAGCGGTTGATTGCAAGAAGTTGGCCCTTAGAGGACAAGAGACGAGCATTTTCAGTGGTCATTGTGGACTTAGTACTAGATGCGGCCAAAGTCGAGAGCCAGCAAGTTCTGGTAAGCAAAGATGGTCTCATAGGTAAAGACCGGGCTAAAGGCTAACTCAAAGAAGAGCAATGATTGATTGTCATGATGCTGGCAGAGAAGTTGACATCAATGCTTTCAGCGGTCGATGCCAATGACCAGTGAGAAGCTACTAGTGAAATGTGGTGATCGACATGTTGGATCTACCAGAGATTCTATAGGAACTTTTAGCGCTCTTTGTAGTGGATTAGGGCAATCATCAGTGGTGAGCGGCTAAATTCAGTTGGAAGACTTCGGCAAACTGTCAGAGGAAGGTCGAGCAAGGCTTTCTGGTCGATAGAAGCAAGGTGGACAAGGGCAGTCCATGAAGATGGCAAACAAAAAGAGGGAGGAGTCATGGGCAGTTTGGGTGGCCAGTGTCCAAGAAAATTTGGAGTTAAAAGAGTCTGATGTTGGGGCAACTTGTTAGTGGTGGAGGCACGACATGGGTCTAACTCAGAAAGAGAAAAGGAGTTCATGGATTGAAGGAGAAAGATTTTAGCGATATGAGGGTGTCCTTTTTTTCATTTGTAATGAGCAATCTAAGGAGATTACTTTGGAGGAAATGCATCGGTTCAAGAGCTGGAAGAATTAGTGGATGACTTCTGTCTGGCAGGGATTTGTTTAAGGGCAGACGTGTGGCTTCTGTGATGTTATCTCTTAGTTGCCAATAAAGAGAGTTGGGGTGGCCGGTTTGTGAGGTGGCCAGTCGGTTGCTATGAAGGTGATCAACCAATGAGTTAGCCAATTGATTAGAAGAAGATTCAAAATGATAAGAAGATAAGCCAGTGCAGCTAAATAACACTTATAATGAGCAATGAGGGGAAGTAGATGCATAGGAAAAACTATAGTAGAATCATGATCATTGGTCTAACGCAGCAGATGTTTGGTTGAGGAAGCAGGGGTGACCTGATGAATAAGTGTAGTGAGCACTCAGTTGTGCCAGTTCCCCTTTTGCTTTCTCAGTGTTGCTCATCTTTATGTTGGCGACACGAATCGTTCTCACTGCACTTTAAAGGATGTTGAATCTGAATCTATCTATTAGATTGTGACTAAGGAATGAAGCATTGGACATAGGAAAGGTCATCGGGGGAGGCAGAGAAATGTATGTGTGAGTGTATGTGTGTGTGTGAGAGAGAGAGAGATAAGGAGGACTTCCCTGGGCCGGAGGAAAATAGGGTGTTCCCAGGCTGGTAGACCCATTTTATTCCATGAAATTAGAGGTTACAAATGATGGGTGACTTCAAAAAAGTCCTCGTATACATCATGAAGCCCTCCAATTTATAGAAGATAAGAGGGGAAAATTATACAAAAATTACGTAATTGGCTATGCTTTGAAGAGAGAAGCAAGGGGCATTTTAGTCCCTTTTTATGTCGACAGTTGGAACTTCACGAGATCGATACAGGTACTTATGTCCTTATTTCTTTGCCTTGCTCATGATGAAATTCAATACATAAAAAAATAAGTGGTCTATATGTGAATTTTCTGAAGATGATGGTGGCTTTATGATCACAATATTTTGTATATATAAGGATTTATGAAGTTGACACCACTACTTGAAGATTTTAATCCCCGGCAATGATGCCAAAAACTTGATCCCAATATTTTATATATGTAAGGATTTATGAAGTTGACACCACTACTTGAAGATTTTAATCCCCGGCAACGGTGCCAAAAACTTGATCTCTCGATACTTAATGCTTATTTTGCAACAAAACCAAAAACTTGATCCTAAAGAAAAATAAGAATTTAACTTTCTAATTTATATATATTTATATTCGGATACTACGCAAGTATATGTATCGTTATCAATTAATATAGTACTTTTTCATTAAGACCTAAATATCGAACTTACGGAGAAGATTATGCAATATGCATTTCTTAGAAAGTTTTTCTATTTTTAAAAAGATAATCACTTAAAACTAAAAATGATTTTTGTAGGAATTTAAAATTTAAATATTTTTGGTATTTTTGATATTTTTTTGAAACAGTAACAACTTAAAAAGATAACTAAAGTTTTTGTAGAAGAAAAGTACTTAATATGAAAATATCTTTCTTCTTATCATGAATCAGTAATAAGTATAGGAATTCTGTTATGAAAGTATGCAAATTGTGTTTTGCCAAATAGGAGCAATAATATTATTTACCCTTACTAGAGATGCTATAAAAAACATTGGCTAAGTTAAAATTTAAATAGTTCTGAAGACCAGCTAGGCAAAGAAGAAACTAGCGTCTCACTCTAGAGTTCCCTTCCACCTGGGGGCTAACATCTCATATCAGAACCTAAAATAATAAACCAAGTTGGGGGCTTTAGTGAGATGCTATAAAGAACATTTGCTAATTTAAAGTTTGAATAGTTCTGAAGACCGGCTAGGCAGGGAAGATACTAGCTCTCTGTTCCCTCAATTCCCTCCACCTGGGGGCTAACATTCTCGTATCAGAACCTAAAACAATAAACCAAGTTAGAGGCTTTAACCTGTCACTTTAAAGTCCTCTAACTCTACGCCCATCAACTAAATTGTCATTCATACAACCTCACGTGATTCTTTCCAATGGTTGACTGAGATAATACCATCCCGGTTCTTACATGTTTTCACAACAAATTTTAACATCTTGATTGGTCAAATCAAGAAGTAAATGAAGTGCATGGATTTAAATCATCACAACTTCTTCCAACATTAAAGATCAATACTCTCCACAACTTCCATCCAAAAATTAATTACTTATCATTTTAAGAAGAAAGCNTCTAGTCTAGATCCCTTGATCTTTTGGGATACTCATGTAGATGGCCCCCTAAACCTACTAGCCCTAGGGCTACGGTTTGGCTAGAGAGGACCCAAAATGGGGTTTCCTTTGGTCCATGGCTTATTAGTGATGATTGGTACCTCAACCCTACCAAAATACCCATCTTGGCCTTTTACCCCTAAGACACCCTCAAAATTACCAAAATACCCCTCTTTGACCCAAAATCCCAAAAATCCCAAGAATTCCAAAAATCCCCAGAAAATCCCAATAAATCCCAAATATTCCTAATTTTATTTCTTTCAACTACCACATGACACAATTTGGTTAATTTGACCATCTTTAACCAAAATCCCCAAATTGCCCTTTAAAGACCAAAAATTTCCCAAATCCATCTCAAATGTCTAACAATTTGATCTTAATTAACCACAATTTCAATCCTAAACTCAAATTCACTTTTCTATCAACTCAAATGTCCATCAATTTGATCTCAATTGACCCCAATTACAATCCCAAACTCAAATTAACTTTTTTTATGACCAAACTAAACCAAATCCAAGCTCAATTGGTCCATGATTTGAGCCCAATTTTGATTTGGGGCAAAACCCCAATTTTGACCACATGACTTAATCTCACCCAATTGAGCCCATAGCCTAGTAAATTGGCCTCAATTAATGTTGCTAAATCTTTAAACCATTCCTACAGATCAAAATCAACCATCAATTGGCCTTGTTGAAGCCTCAAATCCATTTGATTTTGGCCTAAATCCAAAATTCCCAAATTTAGCCCCAAATTGGCTAAGTCCCCAAATTTCACCCAATTGATTGCCTTAACCTCCAAATTGGCATCCAATTCATGTTGCGAACTCTTAATGAGGTCCCTATTGACCATTTAAAACAATCAATTTGGACCTAGCCCAAAGCTAACCCAAGCTAGACCCAAGCCTAGCCCAACATGACCAAATTGATTAAAGTTCAAAATTTCTTCAAATTGACCTTTCAATTGAACTCAAAACCATTTCCATCCTTCACCAAAGTTGTTTCTTGTGATCATCTACACCAAATTNCCGAAAAAGGCCAAAACTTAGAGCCACCCCCATGGCACCTCACCCAAATCAAACCTAGAGGCCAGCTCATCCAAATCAAACTATGGAGCTCCTATGCCCTCCACCTAAGCACCACATTACACCTCCTAATTGGCCAAGACAACCACCATAACCCCATTTTTATAAAAGGCCACCTCCATGGCCATTGAACTAAGTGCTGAAAATTTCTCAGAGAGACCTCTCCAAACTTCACACAGAGCTTCCCTAAGATTCCCTCAGTGCATCCCAACCATTTTTCCTCACCCATTCCCTTTGCCGGAGCTCAATTTTGAGCTTGAAACCTCGTCGGAGGAAACCAGGACAGAGCCCAATACACCTCCACACTCCACCAAACTCCAATTACTCACACCTCCACACTCCACCAAACTTCAATTACTTGTGTCCACACCTTCACAAGAGTGAAAGAAGATCCTCCACACTCCACCAAACTTTAATTGCTTGTGCCCACACCTTCACAAGAGTGAAAGAAGCTGAGCCCCACACCCCACCAAACTTCAATTGCTTGTGCCCACACCTTCACAAGAGTGAAAGAAGCCAGAGCCCTTTCAAATTCCCCTTCCACAGAGCCTCTACCATAGCTCTAGACCAACACCTGAAAACGAGCTTGGTCGAATTCACACCAAGGCCAGGGACTCAATCCCTAGCCTCCTTGGATCCCAACGAACGTGTCGAGCACCTCTGATCGAAGTTTCCCTTCTCAGAGTAAAGGTATAAAACTCCTCCTCCTCCCGAGCTTGTTTTGATCCTCCATTTACTTAAAACTTGATTTCATGGTACCTTAGCTCTATAGATGTGTTCGTCTCGCTTAGACGAGTANTACCATAGCTCTAGACCAACACCTGAAAACGAGCTTGGTTGAATTCACACCTAGACTTCACACCAAGACCAGCGACTTAATCCCTAGCCTCCTTGGACCCCATCGAACGTGCCGAGCACCTCTGATCGAAGCTTCCCTTCTTAGAGCAAAGGTATAAAACTCCTCCTCCTCCCGAGCTTGTTTTGATCCTCCATTTACTTAAGCTTGATTTCATGGCACCTTAACCGTATGGATGTGTTCGTCCACTTAGACGAGTTCATAGGATCAAACCCGAAGTGATTTGGTTGATTTTAGGCCGAGATCTTAAGGTTTTAGTGTGGATGAGCACGGGATCATTCCATCAGGGACGATGACGGAGAGCCGTTCGATCAAGCGTGTATCAAATGAACTGGGGAGATCGAGCCGGACACCCCTTCGGGACATAAACCGCGGGCCGACTCAGCAGCTACGTGGACGGCGGCGTCCAACCAGAGTGCGCCATGCATGCCTTCGAAGCTGCCTAGGATCTAGTCAGCACGCGCTGTTTAAATAAATATATAGGGCTTTTTCCTATTTATTTAAATACCCTTAACTTAGAAAATCCATAACTTTGTGTAAAAAAATCACAAAAATAAAATAAAAATATCCTCTT
>JXCR01147529.1:39490-56950 GCA_002079205.1 Phalaenopsis hybrid cultivar | reverse complement strand
TTTCTTAATTAAGATTAATAAATTTCTAAATTATTAAAATTTGGAAGTTTATTAAAATTAAATGATCCTAGACTTAGGGGTATGACTTTTGAAGTCAATAATTAATCAATTTAATACCCCTATTTTGATTTTCAAATAAAATCCAAATCATGAATCATGAACACCTAAGGTTTAACCCTTTTCAAAGCTAATTAAGACACTCACCTAGGTCTTAAGGGCTTAGTGGTGACTTAGGCTAAATTAAAAATTAATTAAACTGTCAAATAAAATCCAAATCATGAATCATGACCACTTAAAGTTTAACCCTTTTCAAAACTAAAAAGACACTCACCTAGGTCTTAAGGGCTTAGTGGTGACTTAGGCTAAATCAAAATTGACTAAAAAAAGGATTAGAAAAATAAAAAAATCAAACATCCTTGAAACATCATTAAGCCCAATTAGGACTAGAATTTGGCTAAGTGTTTAAATTACAATAACTTGCCCCTTTAAGGGTCTTCACCCAAATAATTTTCAAATTAAATGATAAATGATAATTACTCCTTTCTTAGGGATAATTGAGACATCGATGTTCACTGAGCATTAAGGATATTTACAGGATGGACCATTAAGCAAAATGATAAGTTTAAATGGACTCGAGGCTTTTCACTAGTTGGTGAGGGAGAGGCATGGACCTGTTTCCCCCTCTTAACTTGTTTGATACCTCAGGGGCCTATTAAACTTAATATTCTTTGCTTAAAGAAATCATCCTTAATCAAACTTTTAAGGACTCACCATAATATGACATAGGGTTAGGNAAAATTTTACCTTTCCTGCTCTTCATAAACTGCCTTAACATGAATTTTAAGTTTCAGGTGGTGGAACGAGAAAACTCGCCAGGTAAACTTTTACAGTTTTCAGCGTTGACTTTTTTGTATTTTCATACTGTACTTTTATGCCCTATAGTTTTTTAGCGTTGTTTTTCTTGTACATTCATACTGTACTTTTATACCTGCAAATTTGTATGCTTAAACAACGATCTCACCCTGCATGAAAACTCAAACCATCAGGATAGCCACATACCCAAAACCAGAACAAAAATTGACTNAAAACTAAAACCATCAGGATAGCCACATACCCAAAACCAGAATTAAAATCGACCAAGATAAAATGCACCGCCGCAACAATCAAAATATAAAACAACTCAAAATTTAATCACAAACATCATACAAAACCAAAACTTCAACTAAACAAAGATGCCTCCATCGGATGATCGGGAATTCCTCGGAGGAGGTAACCTACGGTTGCTAACAAGGCTTCCCACGATTTAAATGAAATTATGGAACTCATTAAGTTGGGTTTAGTAAGTTCATTTATACTAAGTGAATCCAATAGAAAATAGTGATGCCAGAACGAGGGAACCGTATGATCCTGACCGGTGTCGCTCTAGTCAACTTTAATATGCCCTCTATAAAATTTAAAGAACTTAAACCATAGGGCCACTTGATTTGATATTATAACCTGACACACNACTAGAACTCTTAAACTTAATGACTAGATAATCTTGTACCTACAGAGTTAATTTAATTACTTGATTTTTTTTTGAAAATTTCTCTATGGTATTTACTTAAATCAAACTTATAGTATTTCTGAATTAAAACTTTACTACAATAGATCATAACTTTTATGTAGTACTAAAATTACTTGAGGACAAGTAATAGTTAAGTTTGGGGGATTTTGACAAAAAAAAATATGTTGACATTTTACTACCTATTTTACACTCATTTTGATGATATTGCACTTTAAAGAAGGGTATTTTTGATGTTTTGTTGCAGGTATGATGAAATAAGAAATAAAATTTTACCCTGTCATCTTTCGATAAGTCTTTCGATGTTTAATCTATTTTACACTTCTTGCATATTTTTGAATAAGATTACACTTTAAATGAAGGTTGTTTTTATGCTTATTTTGTAGGGCTATCTGTTAGGAACACAACGCAACTGAAATGGGGCAAAACTGAGCTAAAATGAAGCCAAACGGAGCGAAACAGTGGAGCTGCTCAGTCTGCCCGCCGACGGTGCCAAAACGGCGCCGATGATGAGATTTACCCGAGAAGACCAAAAAATGACAAAAAAACTCACCGACAGCACCCTCGAGCCCGCCGACGGCGCATGGGACGGTTATGGGCTGAAATTCAATGTATTTGCATGCTTTATGAAAGGTTTCTTGTGGCAACTCTTCGTACTTCGTCCCTACACTTTAAAAGAACGAATTTAGGTTAGAAAAAAGGAGCTTTTTGTGAGAGGAATGTTTATAAAAGTTTGGAGAAAGTTTAGGTTTCTTAGAATAGGAGTAGAAATGTAGATTTCTACCCTTATGGAGAGATTGGAGAGGGGATTTTGTAAGAATTTGTAAGGAGAAGTTCTAGCATTGCATGGATCGGCGGAAGACTTCGTGGGAGAAATTTTCTTCTTTCTTTTAAGGGAAA
Source organism: Phalaenopsis hybrid cultivar (assembly GCA_002079205.1). NCBI lineage: Eukaryota > Viridiplantae > Streptophyta > Magnoliopsida > Asparagales > Orchidaceae > Phalaenopsis > Phalaenopsis hybrid cultivar. The sequence continues at coordinate 54,486 of JXCR01147529.1, read as the reverse complement.
AAGCTAAGTATTGTGTTCTTCATTATCTTATGGCTTTGCAAACACTTATCTAGTAGATTTTCTTTGGTTAAATGAAGTTTCCGTTGTGTTTTCTTCGAGCTTTGTGATGGGCTTTTCTTACTCTCTCTTCTTGTTTGGAAATAATGGCATGAGAAGATTATGTGGTTTTTTTCATTTTAATTTTCTTTTGTAATTAGTAGAATTCATGTTTAGGATTTTGTGATGCATGTTAGAAGCTTACTTTTCTTTTGTAATGAGTAGAATTCATGTTTAGGATTTTGTGATACATGTTAGAAGCATACTTTTCTTTTGTAATGAGTAGAATTCATGTTTAGGAATTTGTGATGCATGTTAGAAGCGGTTTTAATTATATAGTTTTTACTTGCACTTTATTTACATTACAATAAAGGCCTGTTGTAGTGTTAAAATTCATTATAATTGTATTAAGAGCCAAGAGGGTTGTGTAATTCTCAACAAAGTAGAACCACATTCAGATTCCATGGATGGTTAAAGTCATGGGAGTTGAATGCAAATAAACAGGGAAATATACTTTGATGGGCGTAGAATTGAAGATTTTAGGATGACTGAGTAAAATCCCCAATTTGGTTCTATTGTTTGAGTACTGAAGCGGAGATGTTAGCCCTCAGGTGAGGGGAACGTGGGAGTTCCAAAANGGGATTTCGATTCCAGCGACCGACAGCTTCTTACGGGCAACCCCACAAACCAACCCGAAATAATGCCGACAAGCAAATCACCCAGGAAGACACTTAACAAGATCCAGTCTGCATCAAAACAAGCCTCTATTAAGAGCCCGCAACATACCAAGCCTGAGATAAAGATTTCTCCAGGAGATTTGTCATCATCAAGAAGAAAGAACAGGAAGAAGAAAAGCGTCACTGCAAAGATTGATAACACGGAGGGTAAGATAGGGGCTGCCTCTGCTAGATTGGTTATCTCGGATTTGGAGAAGAAAATCCTCGAACCCCTAACTTTGTATGATTATCTCTTTGTCCCTCTAAGGTCTTATAAATATAATGATTGTGATTTCGACTACGTTTTAACTGTTTCTAGTGATAACATAACTGATTATGACCGATCTGGGTTTGATCTTGATCCTCAAATTGTACTCGAGTCCGATGAACTCATTGTCAAGTCCAAAGAAGATATCACTAATACCGCTTACGACAGCACCAATAACGAGGAGCCAATTCTCGAGCATCATGGTACACCGCTTGCCATCAACTTAGATCTTTTTGATGAAGAGGAAAAGACATTGGACGATTCCACAATGATATGTCAAGAAGAAGAAATCACAGAAGTTCACTTAAGGAGCGTAAAAGTGTTACTACCAAGAACAACTCCAACAGACAAAGGAAAACGGATAATGACTCGAGAAGAGATACCCCCACCTCCACCAGTGGAAGAACCACATGATCAAGATAAAGTTGGAGGATCATACAAAGTAGACTACAATGTGCTAGCTCATCTTAGGAAGTTGCTGGCCCGACTAAGCATCTACGACGCTCTGATCCTGTCAAAGGATATGAGAGTCTCTAGTTAAAGCTTTGCTTGACCAAAAAATTTACTTAGCTCAGATGACCAACACATTCTCAAATGAAGTTTGCTCGTTGAAAGAACAGCCTGGGGTAACATTCACAGATGAAGACTTACTGCTCGGTACTCCGACCACAACCGTCCACTCTACATCTCCGTCAACATCGACAGATTTGTGTTATCCAGAGTTTTAGTGGATCATGGAGTATCTCTTAACTTAATGAGCCTACAGAAATTGACCTATTTGGATATTGAAACAAGAGCTTACAACCAATAAGATGATGTTAAGAGGATTCAACCAAAAGGGAGAAAGAGCCCTCGAATCAATTACATTACTTATGAAAATTGGAGAACTCGTGACGACCGCTAAATTTCATATCATCTATGCCGAGACCTCTTTTAATGCTCTATTAGATTGACTATGGATTCATGGGCACAATATCATCATCTCTACACCAGTGCATCAAATACCGCAAAGATGGTCAAGAGAATTGCATCAAGGGAGACCTACAATCATTTTCAGTGCATGAAGTTGGTATCCATGAAGATGCTGCCTACTACGCGCCTCCAAAGAAGACTCTTCTTGCACAAGATTCTAACAAATAAAGATAAAGATTCAGAAGAATCACAAAAAGGAGGCCATTCAACTCCGCTTCAGCAATCTTCCACCACTCCTTTACAAAGAGATGGTGAAAAGCCTTTTAATTCGCGCACTCGAGGTGTAGGCCGGGGACGTGGATGAGAAAGGATCAATTTAATTTTTGAAAATCTATGCCAACTATCAACATTGGTGATGAAGAGAGTTCTGAAGAAGAAATAACGATGACAAGATGGAAAAGACCTCAGTACAAGATATCCTTAGAAGATAAAGAGAAAATGAATATTAAATAATGTATGATCCGATAAACCACTATGTGAATGCTATGATAGAAGATATAGAAAAGAATGAATATGAAACAATGTATGATCGGATAAACCACTATGTGAATGTTATGATCCTCACTCTGATTCTCCCTCAAAAGGTCAAGAGTTTAGAGGTCAAGGAAGTCCGTAGTGTTGGTCCAAAGCTGATCAAATTTTATCGCGCTTCTACCTCTACTGAGCTTAAAAAACATATAAATTTGGATGTTACTAATGAATTAATGGAATTGCCTTTTGGTTACTTCTTGCCTTGCTGTTCAAAAGTTAATTCAATAGGGAAACTTACCAAAACAAATGCCAAAAGATAAATTTCAACTTTTTGAAAAACTATGGAATGGTAAAGTCGAATTCCAAATTCAAAAGAGGGTCTCGGATTTGGTACAGTCGCACCAGTCGATGATTCTGAATTTTGCATGGTAGTTACTGGTGAGCTAGAAGAGGATTGCCTCGATATAGAGAATAACTCTACTGATCAGCTAATAGAAGATGCTCCCCTAGAGTTTGAGGAAGAAATTAAATCTATCGTTGATGAATTGAAATAAATTAACCTCGAGACTGAAGAGTGACCCCGACCTACATTTATAAGTTCTCAACTTAATGACGAAGAATCTGCAGAATTGATTAAACTATTAACAAAATTCAAAGATTGCTTTGCGTGGAGCTATGATAAAATGTCAGGACTGTCCGCAGAGGTTGTATTCCATAAACTTAGGGTGGACAAGAATATAACCCCAGTAAAACAAGCTCCAAGGAGAATGCGCCTCGAAATAGAACAACAAGTCATCATCGCAGTAAAGAAATTAATAGACACCAACTTTGTTAAAGAGGAGCAGTACCCCATATGGTTAGCCAACATTGTACCTGTTAAGAAGAAAAATAGACAGATCTGTGTTTGTGTTGACTTCAGAGATTTGAACAAAGCATGTCTAAAAGATGAGTCTCCACTACCCATACCAGAGATGATGATGGATATTGCTTCAACACATGAAATTTTCTCCTTTATGGACGGATCGTCAGGATATAACCAAATTAAGATGGCTTCCGAGGATGCAGGACTTACAGCCTTCAGAACACCGATTGGAATTTTCTGCTACACAGTGATGTCGTTCGGCTTAAAGAACGCCGGAGCAACATATCAGCGTGCAATGATAAAGATTTTTTACGACCTCATTCACAACCAAGTAGAATGCTACATGGATGATTTGGCCATCAAAAGTAAACGAAAAATAGACCATTTGTATAATTTGAGGATCGTGTTTGAACGGTTACGATGATATGACCTTAAAATGAATCCATTAAAGCGCGCCTTTGGCGTTACCTCCGGGAAATTTTTAGGATCGAGATCGTCCGGGAAATTTCTAGGATCAATATGTCCATCATCCGGGAATCGAGATCGACCCAGATAAGATTAAATCTATCTTGGAAATGTCTTCTCCTAAAACCCTAAAACAACTACGTTCCTTCCAGGGGAAATTGGCATATCTAAGACGCTTTATTTCTAATCTCTCAGGTAGGTGTCAGCCCTTCTCGGCATTAATTAAAAAGGACGGCAAATTTATTTGGGAAGAGAAATGTCAGCGGGCCTTTGGGGATGTTAAACAATACTAAATTACACCTCCTGTCTTGGCAGCCCCTATCCCAGGGAAACCGTTGATACTTTATAGCGCGGCTTTAGATGACTCTCTCGGAGCCCTCTTAGCCCAAGTCAATGATGAGGGTAAAAAAAATACACTCTACTACTTGAGTCTTCGTCTAATATCGATGGAGATAAGGTATCCACATATTGAGAAGCATTGTCTGGCGTTAATTTTCGCCACCCAAAAGCTTAACATTACATGCTTTCTCATAAGATTACCCTAATTTTGAAAGTTAATCCATTGCAATATCTTATGATCTGACCAACACTCTTCGGACATCTAGCAAAATGGTCAATGATCTTACTGCAATTCGATATAACTTTTGTGCTCTCCGTGCTATCAAGGGACAGATACAAGCAAACTTTCTCGTTGCACACTCACTGTCAGTTGGGTCCTCTCTTAACGACAAGTTACCAAACGAGCAAATACTACAAATGGAATTATCTAGTGCGCAACTCTGGAATTATCCAGTGTGCAACGCTGGGAGATGTACTTCATCAGCCAAAAAAGACAAGGGATTAGGCACAGTTATACCAGGCAAAGCAGAGATTGGTTTGATCTTTATCATGCCAAATAAGGGTATGTTGAGGTTCTCATACCACCTGACAGAGTCGTGCATTAACAATGAAGCAGAATGTGAAGCTTTAATCACCGGATTGGAAATGACAATCTCAATGGATATAACAAACATTGTCATCTATGGTGACTCCCAACTCGTCATTCAGCAGGTCGCCGGACAATACAGAACTTTGAAACCAAGATTAGCAGAATACTATTAGTACACGATGAAGCTCCTGGAGTAGATCACTGATGTGACTTTCTACCGGATTCCTAGGGGAGATAATGCTCATGCCGACACTCTAGCAAAACTTGCTAAGGAAATGACGTGTCCCCCGGAGGATTTCATTAAAGTCACAGTCCAAGGAAAACTAGTCTTGTCTTGGATCTACTTCGAAACTCTACACAAGCTTGGAAAAGAAGAAACAATAAATACAGTTGCAGAAATCAACAAAGATTGGCGCAAGCCATTAATAGAATATTTGCATACTGGAAAGCTGCCAGAAGACAAGTCTGAGGCGCACCACATCACAAGAAGGGCCATGTCTTACACCCTAGTGAGAAATGTTCTTTATAGAAGATCATTCGACCAAATGTGGCTATGATGTTTGAGCAGAGCCGAAGCACAGAATATTATTAAAGAGGTACATGCTGGATTGTGTGGCGCTCACCAGTCAGGCCAAAAACGAAGATGAAGATCCAAAGACTCTGATATTATTGGCCAGCAATGATGTCCAACTGCATGGATACAGTCAGAAGATGTCACCAATGTCAAGTGCATGGGGTGGTCTTACACCAGCCTCCGAATGTGCTACACCCAACTGTTGCCTCGTGGCCATTTGAGTGTTGGGGCGCAAACATAATAGGTCTAATAGACCCTCCATCTTCCAAAGGACACAGGTTTATTTTTGTCGCTACAAACTACTTCTCCAAATGGGCATAGGCAGTTCCGCTACGTGAGGTTACGGCACAACACGTCCTTCAATTTTTCAAAAGTCAAGTCTTCTACCGTTTCAGAGTACCATAAAGAATAATTTCCGACAATGGGACAGCTTTCAGAAGTACAAAGATCAACAATTTCATCAAAAGAAACGGGATAGATTGGAGATACTCTACCATTTACTATCCCAGAGCAAATGGTCTAGCAGAAGGCTTCAACAACACACTGATACATATTTTGAAGAAAACACTGAATGAAAACAAAAGGGATTGGCACAACAAACTATTGGAAGCCTTGTTGGCCTACCAGATGACTTTCAGGACTCCCACTCTGTGTACACCCTATTTGCTCATGTACGGAGCCAAGCTCGTGCTACCGCTAGAAGTCCAGACACCATCTCTCAGAGTCGTCGTTGCCAACCAACTCACAACGAAAGAAAGCGCAAAACTCATACTTGAAGAACTGGAGAGTCTTAATGGAAAACTACTGGAAACACAACAACATTTATAGCTTTACCAGGAAAAGATGGTACAAGCCCATGACAAATTGGTCCGCCCAAGGACATTCAAAATTGATGACCTCGTACTCGTGCTCAAAAGGCCTACTCTTGTACGCCATAAAATAGGTGAAAATTTTGAGACAACTTGGGAGGGACCATTTTTCATTGAAAAGGTCTACACAGGAGGAGCCTACAAGTTAGTGGACTTGCAGGGAGAAAGACCCATGTTACCAATAAATGGACGATATCTGAAAACTTATTACACAATCTGATATCGCTTGCCTCTGCTTGCTTTGAAATATTAGAAACGTTGATTGTTTTAGGGTTATCTATGTGGCCAAATGTCCATGACCGGGTCCAAATTTTGTAATTAACCACAATATAACGAAATATTTGAGAAAAAAATATTTTAAACTTCAAATTTTCTTCTTTCCACTTTTAATTAAACAAAACTCATACATAAAATTCATTACTCCAAAACAAACTAAAATTTACTTCAATGTACATTTTATTTTGTTCTTTTTCATGACAAGTTTTGGCCCACTGATGTTTTTCCTGTCGTCTGCAGAAAAATATCAGGACAGCGGCTGATCTTTGCTTTCTAGGATGTCTGAAACCTTGCATTACTCCGCGGGGCGGTACCATAGACTTCAAAATGGATTTCAACCAAGTTGACATGGACTGCGAAGGTCCTCTAATGGACGTAGTCAGCTGCAAAGAGAAAGAGGGACTTCCTTCACTACTGAGAGTGACCACTAAAAATAATGTATCACGCAAGAGCAAGAATGTGATAACAGAGTGAGATCCGATGGAGGGGCCCAGTTGTCTGACCTCCATGGTAGATACACCTGCTGGAGGCTTAATAGCCGCCAATAATGAACGACTACCAAGTACTTTGCTTCTCAAGATGTAACATAGGAACGCCAGTCACAAGAAGCAGAGAGCTTTTCTACGACAAGAATGCAAACGTCAAAGAGAGATGAACAACTTGCTCACCCCTAGTTCTGAGGGGCATATTTATGATCCAGACCTGTAAGAAACTTCTACTAGCTTACCAACCATGGATGAGGAACCAAGGTTTGTGACAGATTCAAACACACTTTCAGTTTCAGATGTTTTGTGCAAGGGTTGCCTGACATGCAACGTTGAAATACTGGTCGGGATATCAGCCACGGGGGCGTTTCTAGAATGCCCAGATTGTAATGTTCTGCATCTACAACATTTTATTATGTTGGAAGAGTATACTTTAAGTGCCAACGAGTCTCAGACTTCGGATTTCATAATGGATGAACCATATGTCCCGCTGGGGACGGATCAGTATGTACCATGGAGCCCAGGGTCGTACATCCCGTTAGAGGCAGAGTCTCATATTCCAGATCGACCAGCACTAATTTGGGTTCCTGCCGATGCTCAAAGGAAGGAATGCCCGCGACAGCTGCAAACCCCTGGTATGGTAGAATACTACAAGATAAGCAAAGTAAATAAAAGAGAATTTGAGTTTTATGAATAAGTTCATGGAAAGTTCGTCAACATTTTGGAAGGCCTGGAGCTGTACACCAGGGTTTTCTCTGAGACTGATGAAAAAAGCATTCTAGACTGTATCTTTGATTTAAGAGACAGAGGCCAAGTGGGCCTTCTCATGGAAAGGACATATTCCAAGCCAATAAAATGGATGAGGGGGAAGGGAAGAATCACCATCCAGTGTGGCTGTTGTTATAACTTCACAAATGACAGACAGGGGAATCCGCATGGGATCCTCAGACAAGATCAAGTAGATCTGCTACCACCAATGATAAAATGGATGATCAAAAGGATGGTCAAATGGAATATTCTACCTGCTACCTGCATTCCCAGCAGTTGCATTATCAATATCTATGAAGAGGGTGATTGCATTCCCCCACACATTGATCATCTTGATTTTGTTAGGCCTTTCTGCACTGTCTCATTTCTGAGCAAAAGAAATATTCTATTTGAGAAAGAAATCAATATCGTCTGCCCTGGTGAATTCAAAGGTTCTGTGGAGATTCCTCTACCACTCGGTTCAGTACTTGTTCTTAAAGGCAACAGTGCAGACGTTGCCAAAGATTGCATTCCAGGAGTACGACACCGTAGGGTGTCTGTGACTTTCCGCAGGATGGATGACAGTAAAATGTCATATGGATTCCAGCAGAAACAAGAATTGGAGGAGTTACTTCCATACGAGTTGTGAGAAGGTTGTACCTTTAAGTACATGCGAAGGAAAATCTTATCCTGGAGCATGACTTAGAAGGTCTGCTTGATCAGGAGCTAAACATACCTATTACAGAGGGTTCACTTTCTTTCTTTTAACAGCATGACATGTATCTGATGTATTCAGTCTACAATGTACTCATATCATGAGATGTTCTCGATGAATTTTGCCATGGACTACATAATGTTCCTTTTGAGGCATTAGCCTATGTTTGATTTATGACATCCTTGTTGGAGCAAATTAATGGAAATTTCTCTCAAATTGTTTCTTTCTGTTAGTTGCCTTTTTATGCGAAGGATGAAAGCCACGAACCACACGTTGGTTCAGAATTTCAATGAACAATGAACAAAACAACAAACCTTTAACAATAAATAAAATATAAATAAAAAAATAATCACCAATAAATAAACAACAAAATAAATTTTTTTTGAAAATCAACCAATTAAAACTAAAACTTTAAAGACATATTTTTGAAAAATTAAATGTGATAAAAACAACAAGAAAATAAAACGAATATGTTGAGTGGATCCTCTCATTTTTGGAGTTTCCTACTCTTTGTGTGCACAGCGCAACCATCTTTATCTACCTGAACTCTCTTCACAACCTCGAAGAATTTTTCATTCTGCACAAAACCCCACAAAGCTCTACAAATCTTCTACAAAATCAGCCTTTCCACATGATACACTTTTGCAAATTCAACACCACAAGCTCTTTGTAAATTTAAATTCTTACATCTTTGAATCAGTATCTAAATTCTGATTCTCATCTTTCGAGGTCGGTACCTCTTTGAATTGAGACCCACATTTCAATTCTCACAATCTTTGAATTGATACCAACATTTCAATTCTCACCTCTTTGAATTGATACCCACATTTCAATTCTCATATCTTTGAATTGATACCCACATTTCAATTATCACATCTTTGAATTGATACCCACATTTCAATTATCACATCTTTGAATTGATACCTACATTTGAATTCTCACATCTTTCAATTGATACATGCATTTCAATTCTCACATCTTTGAATTGATACCTACATTTCAATTCTCCCATCTTTTAATTGATACCTACATTTCAATTCCCGCATCTTCGAATTGATACCTAAATTTCAATTCTCACATCTTTGAATAAGTACCAAAATTCTAATTCTCACATTTGGAGGTCGGTACCTAAATTTTGACTCTCTTCTCAGAATTGATACCTACATTTCAATTCTCACATTTTGAGGTCGATACCTAAATTTTAAATCTCTTCTTAGGATTGATAACTACATTTCAATTCTCACATCTTCGAATCAGTACCAAAATTCTGATGCTCATCTTTTGAGGTCGGTACCTAAATTCCTACTCTTCTTGTCTTTTCAGAATTGATACTTAAATTTCAATTTCCACCTCAAATCAGCACTTACATACTGGTTCCCTTCCTTTATAAATACCTGAAATTCCATACCTCAAAATTCACTCTCTGATCCCCAGCGAGAGTCCTTCCTTAATTTCAATCATATGATCATCTGCTAGTATCCCCAGTGAAAGTAAAACAAATCACACACACAACTCTACACATATTTTTGGGTATGTGACTTAGAAGTTTGTATTGGTTTTTGTTGATCTCGTCGGTCAACACCAATAGACGCGGTGTGTTTGCCCAGTACACCACACCTATTGGGGGTCCATCTGTTGACCTCACTTTTGGTTGAGGTTTAGTTTTTTCTCTTTAGTATCCTAAGGTCTAGCCATAGGACTTCCCTATTGACTATTCTTAGAAAACTAGACATAGAACCATGACCATTAGAAATTATACCATCTTTTTTACTCAACTTGAAGTTCCACATATTGGTCCTAACCTCTAGCACTTAGTAGGTGGGGTCAGTGTAAGGGAAATTCAAGATGAGTCACCCTTAGGACTACTGGACCTTACGGTTGACCCTGGGTGTTGGTCTAGAGCTAAGGCACTCACTACACTCACTACACTCATCACTCATCTACACTCACAATCACTCACAACCTTAAACTCAAATTTCTAGCCTAGGTCCCTTGATCGTTTTGGGATACTCATATAGATGGTCCCCTAAACCTACCAGCCCTAGGGCTATGTGTTGACTAAGACCAGTACATAGAGGACCCAAAATGGGATTTCCTTTGTTCCATGGCTCATTTAGGGTGATTAGTTATCCAATCCTATCAAAAATACCCAACTTGGCATTTTGCCCCTAAACACCCCCAAATTACCAAAATACCCCTCCATATCAAAAAATTTCAAAAATTCCCAAAATTCCCAAAAAATCTCAATAAATCTCAAATATTCTCAATTTCATTTTTCTCAACTACCATATTACCCAAATTGGCCAATTTGGCTATCTATAACCAAAACCCTCAAATATGCATTTAAGGACCCAAATTTCCCCAAATTCAAATCTAATGTCCATCAATTTGATCTCAATTGACCCGAATTCCAATCCTAAACTCAAATTAACTTTTGATATAGCCAATATAAACCAAATCCAAGCTTAATTGTCCCATAATTTGAACCCAATTTTGATTTAGGTCAAACCCCCAATTTTGACCATATGACCCAATTCTACCAAATTGAACCCATAGCCTAGTCCCAATTAACATTTAAAAATCTTTATAATATTCCTACACATCATAATCAACCATAAATTAGCCTTGGTGAAGCCTCAAATACATTGGATTTTGGCCTAAATCCAAAATTCCTAAATTTAGCCCCAAAATGGCTAAGTCCCCAAATTCCACCCAATTGATTGCCTTAACCCCCAAATTGGCATCCAGTTCATGTTTAAAACTCTTCATAGGGTCCCCATTGACAATTTACAATAATAAATCTTTACTTAGCCCAAGGCTAACCGATTTTATACCCAAGCCTAGCCCAACATGACCAAATTGACTAAAGGTTAAAATTCCCTCAAATTGGCCCTTCAATTGAGCTCAAAACCACTTCCATCCTTCACCAAAGTTATTTCTTATGATCATCTACACCAAATTAAACATTTATTAGGGCAAATTGACATGTCTAGCCTTGACCAAACCGAAGATTTCAGCATTTGCACCCACTTGGACCCATGCACTAAATGTGACCTAGCCACCCTAAAGTCACTAAATTAACTCCACCACAGCCCTTAGTTGGACTGAGTGACATTTCCAAACACCATGAAACCACGTAAATCAAGCCATGGACTAAATTTTCCCCAAATCAAGGGTTATTATTTATCCTTACCAAAATTAGGTATTATTGCACTAAATTGTTGTGACATATTCCCCTGGGTTCTCTAAGCTCCTAGCCACCTCCCCCTGGCCGGTCGGCCAGCCTAGTTGTTAGAAAAGCTCAAAATCGAGAGCCACTCCCATGGCACCTCACCTAAATCAAACCTAGATTCCATCTCAGCCAAATTAATTGATAGAGCTCCTCTGCCCTTCATCTAAGCACCACAATGCACCCAAACTTATGCCCTGAGAGCCACCCCATGGCCATTTTTTATAAAAACTCACCTCCACGACCATGGGAAGTGTGCTGAAATTTTCTTAGAGATGCCTCTCCAAACTTCTCACAGAGCTTCCCTAAGATCCCCTCAGTGCATTCCAACTATTTTCCCCTATAAATTCCCATTGTCGGAGGTCAATTTTGAGCTTGAAACCTTGCTGGAAACCAGGACAGAACCCAATACACCTCCACAGTCCACCAAACCCAAATTAGCTGCACCCACACCTTCACAATAGTGAAAGAAGATGAAGGCCCATCAAATCCCCTTTCCACAGATCCTCTACCATAGCTCTAGACCAACACCCGAATTCGAGCTTAATCGAATCCACACCTAGGCCTTATACCAAGACTAGGGACTCAATCCCTGGTCTCCTTAGACCCCAACGAGCGTGCCAAGACCCTCTGATTGAAGCTTCAATTCTCAGAGCAAAGGTATAAAACCTCACCTCCTCCCGAGCCTATTTTGATTCCCATTTGCTTAGAGTTAATTTGATTGCTTGATTACCATATGGATGTGTTCGTCTCACTTAGACGAGTCTATAGGATCAAACCTGAAGTAATTTGGTTGAGTATAGGCTGAGATCTTAGGGTTTTAGCGTGGGCGGTCATGGGATCATTCTATCGGGGACGATGACAGGGAGTCATTTGATCGAGCATGTATCAAATGGATGGAGGAGATTGAGCCTGACAGCGCTTCGGGACATAAACAGCGGGCCGAGTCAGCACTGAGGTGGATGGCGGCATCAAATGGGAGTGCGCCGCATGGAGCTTCGAAATCGTCGTAAGTTGAGTTGGCACGCGCGGTTTAAATAGATAAATAGGGCTTTTTCTTATTTATTTAAATACCTTTGCACGCGCTGTTTAAATAGATAAATAGGGCTTTTTCCTATTTATTTAAATACCCTTAACTTTATGCCTTCGGAGCCGTCGTAGGTTGAGGTGGCACGCGTAGTTTAAATAGATAAATATGGCTTCTTCTATTTATTTAAATACCCCCAAACTTATAAAATCCATAACTTTGTGTAGAAAAATCACAAAAATAAAATAAAAATACCCTCTTGCTCAGTGAACAGATGAAAACAATGTGGAATAAACTTCAAGTCCATTTGATGCATATTTATTTTTTAGTTAATTAAACATTGTTTTGAATCATTTGATTTTTCATGCATATTGACACATCACCTTGGCTTGAAATTTTGGCATGTTGTAGCCTCTGTCAAGGGAAATATCTTCTAATTTTTCTAAGTTCAGAGGAAGTCCGTATACAGAGATCCATATTTTTAAAGTTTTTTCACATTATTTCCTTAAAATAATCATGAAAATTAGCATATTGATTAGAAAATTTCAAGAAAATTTTAGAAGGTCCACCATAGCCAGAGAAGCTTTTAAAAATAATTTAATGGGTTAAGTCATTTAAAATATACCTATTTTTCACAAAACCTAAGTCATTAAAATAATTAATTTTGGAAAATATAAATATTTAAATGACTTGATTTCTTATCTCCATTGTGGTTCCTAATTTAGAGAACTCACCATAAAAATTTTAAAATATTTTGAGTTCATTTGATAACTTAAATTGATTTTCAAAGATAAAAATCATTTTTGACACTTAAATGATTTTTAAAAATCAAAATATAACTAAAAAATTTATTAAAACTTATTTTTTGAGTTCTCTGTAATCAGGGGCATTTTCTAAAAATAAAATGATATTTAAAATAAAAACTTGATTTTTAACCTATTTTAAATATTTAAATAATTAAAAATCCCTAAAAATCACAAAATTAATAAAACTCATGGAAATGTTCCAAATTACTTCCTAATCACTTAGGAATAATTAGAACATTTTTCCTGGTTTTATAAATAAAGGTATTGAATTTTAAAGCATAAAACTAATTTTTAAAGGTTAAAAATGAGTTTTCCTTAAAAATAATTCCAATAAATTAAGTAAAATTTATAAAAATATAAAATCTTCTCCTCCGAGTTCTCTAATTTTAGGTAGACTTTTCAAAAATACAAAACTTAATTTTATCCCTTTAAAATATTTTATATTTAATAAATACTCCATAAATTAAAATAATTCTTAAAATTCAAATAAAATTCAAAAAATCATGAAATTTGGTCCAAAGACTTTTCTAGTTTAGGTCTACCTCCAATAAAAATTTTAAGGGATTGGGAGTCACTTTGATCAAGTTAGGAATTTTCTTTGAAAAATCTTATTTTTGCATGAAAATAATTATATAATTTAAATTAAATTTTGAAAAAACACACTTAAAAAGAATTCCAAACTCATTTTGATTAAATTTGATAAATTATGAAGTGATAGAGCCTTGGGGCAAATGTGTTATTTTGGAAAATTAGCCTTAATTAACATTTAGGCTTAATTTAAGAAAGGAAATCGGTAACATCTGTTCTTAATCAATTTATTTGATGTTTGAAACACAAGGGATTAATTGGTAGAAACCAATCTCATATGATAAGAATTCCAAACTCATTTTGATTAAATTTAATAAATTATGAAGTGATAGAGCCTTAGGAGCAAATGTGTTATTTTGGAAAATTAGCCTTAATTAACATTTAGGCTTAATTTAAGAAAGAAAATCGATAACCTTTGATCTTAATGAATTTATTTGATGTTTGAAACACAAGGGGTTAATTTGNCCTCTTCGAAATTCATGAAAACTGATTTTACTCATCTAGTAACTGCCACTGGCGCTTAAGCGTGGGGTCTCAGCACTTAGGCATCGCCTTCTCTGTTTAACCGGTGCTTAAGCGTCGGATCTGGTGCTTAGGTGCTAAAACTCTTTTGCACAATTTTTCACCTTTTTACTTCAAATTTGATCCTTTTTCACTCCTTTAAGAATTTTTTTCCAATTTTACTTGTATATGCAAGAAAAACAAAAAAAATACCTTCCATTAAAGTACAATATCTCAAAAATAGGTATAAAAATGTGTCTAAAAACACTATATATTTTAAGTGTATTACTTTAGCATGCACTATCCGGCCGATCGAATGAGAGAGTTAATTTGTCGGCTGTCATGAGGTGACTGAGGGAGAGAACTTGGTCATTTGACTAAAGTGAGTTGGCCGAGGGAGAGAGCTTGGACGTATGATTGAACTAAGGTGGCCAACTATTGGATAACCTCAAGATTCGCGC